>QGQB01000399.1:5141-60126 GCA_003385265.1 Neonectria hederae | reverse complement strand
GGGGGGGGGGGGGGGGGGGAGTGTTCTGCCACACACAAAGACCCCCCAAAGCAACCACGCCACATGCCACATGGCGCCGAGAGTCTCGATTGTTTCACCCCGGACCGCCGTTGCACGAACCTTGCACAGCTGAGGACTCGTTGGCCGTCGTCTTCTGTCGACGGAGATGGGGGGATTGCGCGTTTTCGCCGATCATCTCCCCTGAGAGCTGTGGCTAGTGATGTCGGCCTGACATTGGTGCCACAAGTCTATCATAGATCGAACACATTTGATTGGGGCCGGATTTACATTGCAGTTGATGCAGGGGAAATAGCTGCCACTAGGTTGACAGATGTCTAGCCGAGAGACAACGCCATCATTGACGTGTGAGACTTTTGCCGTGAATCCCGTGCCGAGAAGCCTTGTTTCAGTCAGATGGACAACGGTGACAACAGTGACGACGGTGACAGCGATGGTATCGCCAGCCACACACAACTCCAGCAGTTATCTGCCACAACTACCGTTCAGCTGGGACGGGATCGGCGAGGGGGAAAAGCATGAGACCCATTTCCCGAACTTTAGTTGAAAAAGGACGTTCGGAAGCGAGATGATCGACGAAACGTTGTCCATCCTCGTCTAAGCGGCAGAGATTGATAGAGTGGCTAGTTGTCCCGTATCAGACTATCAGCCCAACTTGCCAGCGTAGTCTCGGCACAACTCAGAGTAGCCTAACCAACTGTCTAAGACAAGCCCGGGGGAAACCTAAGACATCCCACCCGTTGCCGTTCCCGGCATCCATCCGGACTAAAACCAAGTACAACTTCGCCACACCTATGGCTCGAAACCTAACCTGCCGCCCTACGAACCCTACGACCCCTACAAGCCCTGCCGGGTTCAAGCTAGACAACCATCGGAAACACCCGTTCAACCGGATACCCCAAGTCCCAACGGCCAATGCCCTGACAGAATTTGACGCGCAAGCCACCTCGCCACACCTCTCTGCCAGTGTATCTGTGGCTTGCCCTTCAAGTGCCGTGTGGCGATCGCTCATTAAGCTCTGCATCAACTGGGGCTGTGCACCTCGGTTCCCCAGCCATAACCAACCAAAACCTTGCTGCGAGCTGCACTTGGCAAAAGAATAGCCTGGTGTGGCGAGTGAGTTGGTCGAGGCTGTTGAACGTTGATGCACACGCCCCTGTGCAAATCTGGCCATGTGAGTGACACAAACGGTGTCACTCACATGGCCAATCTCTGAGTCCTTACATCTGTATGACGGCGGCATTGGGGAGTGATTAGCATATACCCCGAGGCCGTACACAAGCCGTCTCGATGGCGCCATGAGGAGCGGTATTAGTGACATCCGTTGGAGGCCTGCGAGCCATGATTTCTCGCTTCCCAAGTCTCAATTCGCAATTCCCGCCTCTCAATGCTGAGCACCCTGAGAGCTTGCGCCGTCTCCCATCCTTTGATGCACTAGGAAAACAACTAGAGGGCACAGGTGAAATACCTTTACATCTTTTTCCTTCGCAGCTTTTTAACATAATAGTTATAAGTATTGTAGATAATAAAAGCTATATACTCGATTGCTCTTGACAGCCCATGAGCGAGGGCACTGATATGCCTACCTCATGCCTGTTCACATTAATTCATAAGCCCAGTCCTCGTTATCGTGTGCCACGGGGCTGTCGTCATGGTACAATATAAATAGTACAAAAAAGAAGAGTTCAGTGCATCATACGTTGACTGGCATCGCCTCAGAACAAGACAGACGATGGAACGCTTTTTGTAGCTGCCAGCAGGATGGTGTGCATGATGCGCAGAAACTCCGACAGAAAGGGGAATAGAGAAAAGGTAAACAACTCCAAGGAATCTCCAAAAGCAGCATCTCATCCATCGCACAAAGGGTATCCATATCCTTTCACCGTTGCTACCGTTAAAATCCTCCCTGTGAAGATCCAACGCGCTGAAGGACGGTTCGAGTCAACCAGGACGCATTGCACCGTACCCGCAGAGCTGTATTCACAGGATCGCCATTCTTTGAGCAGAAACACCTCTCATCCTCTCGAGATAAAGACCAAGTGACATGGGGGAAACCAACGCGTCATTCCTGGGGTATTGAAGCGAAGCAACTGCAAAAAAAAAAATAACCCCCCAATAACCCAAAACAAAACCTCGCCCGACAAGCGCTCACAGAGAGCTGTGGTATCTTTTGAAGAAAAGTTTCGTCAAACGCCCCAAAAGCAAACAATCCATATCGTGTGAGTGATCGTGAGCCCAACCTGGCGACAGGCTGGGGGGCTTAACATTACCAATGCATGTCCCAGTCTAGACCTCGGTGCCCATCTGCCTCAAACCCGTCATATCGCCAGGGAAAAGTGAAGGAAGGGGGGAAAACGATGGAGAATTTTTTTTTAGAAGACCAGTCGCAGAACGAATCGACGGGCCCCCTTGTCAGACATATCCGAATCGGGGGAACCATCATTTGAGTCGACCACCATCTCCCACTCGCGCTTCATCCCTGAAGCTAGCTCTAGTTCTTGGAACTGCAGGGTCATGTCCTGGCCTTCCTTGAGTTCTCGAATAACATCGTCGTCCATTTCAACCTCCAACCCGTTGTGGGTTGCATGAATGGTTTGTGCGATTTGAGATGGGGCGATCCCCCACTTAGCTGCAATTTGGTTGTTCAGTTCTTTCAAAGTTCGTTGCATCAAGTAAACTGCTCGATGGTACTCTCGCGGTTCAGTGTCTTCTTGATTGCGGCGACGGATATAGAAGCAAGCGACAGGTTTTGGAACCTGCTCCGCCGGGGGCTGGTATGAATGATCGACACCAAGAGCCTCAATCCACCCGCTGAGGTTCCCATCATCGTCCGCCTTGCTGACTTTGGTTGGCTGATCCGAGCCCTTGCGCGACGTCTCACCCACCGCGACGGAGTCGAAGTTTTGCCACGGACCGCCGGGGCCGACTGCAGAGGTTTGCGATGCCAGAGAGAGGGAGCTGGGCGAGGGAGAAATCATAGAACCAGCCATGGAGCTGTGTCCACTTCTGGCCTGCCAGCTTAAACCATCTCGACCTTCGACCTTGGTCACAGGCGAAGCATCTCCGGGAAGCGACACAGGGTGTAAATCAGGGTCGTCTAGTTCTTCACCTCGCAGATACAAGACGCTGACGGGTCGGGTACTGGTAAACATGTCCTGCAAAGTCTGAAGTTTGAAGTACAAATCTTCCTCCATTGTAGGTCGTCCGCCGCCAGCGGAGCTAGCCGAAGACATGGACCATGTCCGTTTGTGCTTTATGACCTTTCCTGGTCGCTGTATATCTCCTGCTTTCGAGGCTAGACCAGATCGCTTCCGTTTGCCGAAGTCCTTTAGCCCGCTCTCGGCTTGTGTAATCTGTTGTTTGAGCTTGTCGATGGATTTCTTGACGTGGGCAACATCGTTGGAGAGTTTTCGTTCAGCTCCGTGGTCTCGGAAGAGCTTGACCTTGCAGAAGCAGACCTCGGGGTTGGCATCGGTGGCGGGCAGTAAAGGGCTCGACTGGACTGGGCTAGTTTTAGCGCAGAGTCTCACGGGAATGCCCTTGACACCTTTGGAATGGCTGAAGTCGGTGGATAGGAAGTTGAACCGGACTGCGATGTTGACCTCGGAGGCTCCATTGATCCCCGGCGTCCATGTAACTGAGAAGCCGTCAAAAGAAGAGGTCTCAAGTTCCACACGAGTTCTCTTATCGTCTCCCTCGGCTGGTTGCCCTGCTTCGACATACTCAACGGCCTGAAGTTTTCCACCTCTTTGATGCGCCTCATTGGTTCCCCTGCCTTCCTTCCAGAGACCCCAACAGACGCCAGGCCGTTGTCTCTGCTGGTCGTCCTCAAAAGAAACTCGTACAAATGTGCGATATTTGGTGCCAGGAACAATGGGCACTGTCGCATTAGTATCGGTAATAGACAAAGAGTAGGCCTGTCCCTTATTGAGATAGGTGACGGGGATTTCGTCCGCTTGCTTGATCATGGCCGTTGGCGCATTGAGAGTCGAATGGAATCGAAACTTCTCTGCCGATGCAGGAAGTGGATGAGACATTTGGGCGCCAGGGAACTGGCGTGCTTGTAGTCCAACCATGGGGGTTGGGTTCTGAAAGGCGGTGTTGATGGAAGGCATGCGCTCCTCAGGAGTCTCCGAGTCCATTTGGTCCTGGTCCATAGTTTCGTAACCGGTGTCTTGGTGCACAAAACTCGATGGTGCAAAGCTTTGTTGTTGTTGTTGTTGTTGTTGTTGTTGTTGTTGTTGTTGCTGTTGCTGTTGTTGAGGCGGTGGAGCTTGGATAAATGGGTTGAAGTGGTGGAACTGATGGGGTTGCAGTGTCTGGAACCCAGCGATGTCCATTGATCCGGTCACTGACCCAGGATGCATCCCATCCACCGAGGTTGGCATTGATAGCGGAGTCCCCAGGCCCATCCCCAAGGCCAGCGAGGGAGTATGAAGGTCTCCAGCCTGAGGGTGGAATAGAGTGTTGTTGCCACCTGGGGTTGGCGTATAATACCCAGGAGGCGCATTGGCGAAGCTAGCAAAAGAGAGTGAGTTGGGGTCTAAGAGAGAAGGCGTAAACCTCCAAGGCTCATTCGTAGCTCGAGGGGTTGGGTCTTGGTCGTGGAAAGCATCTTGTGCAATGCCCTGGGCCCTATGCGATGTTCAAGTCAGCGGGCATGTCCACCCTGGTGGATAGTGGATTGTAATATAAGACATATCACCCCGCGGCTCGGGAATAAGGTAGTCTCAGAGCAAACATAGCTACCAAGTTGGCGACGGGGAAGCTGAAAAAACATACCTCCCAGGTTGCGACGACGCAAGGGCGAGTGGATTGTCTGCCGCAGCAGTTTGCGATATTGAGGGGGCGGTAGTCGCGCCGCTGACCACTGCAACCTCAGGAAACTGGTGTCGGAAATCGGCCAGTAGGCCATCCCCAGGCTTCTGCGAGCTTCTCCTGTGTTGGAGAATAAGTTAGTATATGATACAAGAGGGAGTAAGACGCTTTGAGAAATCGCTAGGTAGGGCATAAATGGATGCGCCTCTGGCAGCTGTAGGCGACTGGAAGGCATGGAACTCTTACCGTTGACTGAACATATCGAGATGGGGGAAGCCAGGCCGCCCCAAAGCAACACTTTCCAGCGTTTCCAATTGTGGCGGGGTAGAAGAGTGCCTCTCGGCGAGGATGTCAAGCGGTTGTCCGATCTTGCGACGGCGATGTGTGCGCGCAGTTCGTTGAGCAGTAGCTAGTCACTTTGCGCCAGAGAGCGGCTATGTCGCGTCGCAGACAAGGGGTGACAGATGAGAGAGAAGAGCAAGCGCTTCTCGCGGGATGTTGGTAAATTGTTGTATAGTTGCAACCGTCACGCATGAGCGAGCTGAAGGAAACGAGTGATGAGGAAGGGCTGGGGGGGGGGGGTTTTGAGGATCAGAGAGAGTGAAACAATAAATAATAAAAGTCGAAGTAGGTGAGGCTTAGGGATATGTTGTAAAAGCTGCCAAAGGTGGTGTAGGCAGGTAGGTAGTACAGACGAAGTAGCAAGGCAAGGTAGGTAAGGATGGGTACGGAGTATATGAGCGGATGTGGTGGGGACCGTCGTCAGTCTGGAGTAGCAGCCAGCGTGCATGGAGCAGACTGGGTGTACAGAGAGGGGTGGCCCAATCCTGGGGGGGCGTGAAGGCGGTGTCGTGGATCTGGTGCTCTTGCGGGTGGGTGGGAGAAGTGAGAGAAGCAAGTGAGTCGTGAGAATATCGCGTCCAGGATGTGTATTGTTGGTGTGGGTGGGTGCTCTGCGGATGCACGGGTTCGTCCGTGTTGTTGTTGTTGTGGCAGTCGGCGTCCCAAGGCGGCTCTCACTCGTGGGATGTGCTGCCGTCGTTTTCTGTAGGCTGGGTCGAGGTCGAGGTCGAAAGAGAGAGCAGCGAGCGTTGAGCGTTGCGCGCTGACAGATGAGGAGGTGACCAGTTGTGACCTGTCCCGGCGATGGGGATGGGGATGGGATGGACGGGTGACCATGGATGAGCCACAGGACACTGTACGGTGGTGTGTTGTGCAGACTAGGTCCGCGCCGTCAGGGAGCGTCGAGCAGCGAACAGTACAGTGGAGGGAGGAGCCTTCTCTCGTCGAGACGGTTTGAAGGTGAACTTTGCAGGGGCGTGTCAATAATATTGCGATAATAGCTCACCCGTCCTTCGTAGTTGCTGCACGTAGTGAGTGCTTGGGACAGCATCGGGTCTAACACCTAATTAACGGACGAAATCGCTTCGTCTGGTATGGCCCTTGCCTGGTGCCCAGCGTCCGGCGTTTGGTGGTTATATTGCGCCCGGGTTATAGGCGGCATTGGTCATCCGAGGACACCAGAGCCAAGATGTGGGAGTGTCATCTGCAATCTGGGTGCTGCCGCTGCTGCTGCCGCGATGCGGTCGTTAGCAAAGGAGCCCAGAACCAACCTCGCAATCGAATCTTGGGATGGACTGTTCTCGACGGCGCTGGAACACCAACAGGCGCCGGGGAGCTGGACAACTGTCCTGGAGGGGGATGGAGGTGACTGACATGGGTTTTCCAGCCAGGGTCCCTGGCGGTCTTCGGCCTCTTTGGAGAGATCCCTGTTTGGTTGTAGGAGAGTGGGGAGTGAAGAGTGGAGATAGTGGAGAGCACAGAGACAGAGGGGAGAAATGTGAGGTGCTGTGGCTTTGGTAGAGGCTCACGGGTATCAAAATTGTTAGTGAGAGACAAGGGATTCCGGTCCTTCGCCTCCGAGTTAGGATAACCCCCCCCCCTTCGCTCCCCTCTACTCCTTCCCGGTCCCCCGCCTGGACCCCATGAGGGCCCCCGGGAGCTTGCTCTCGAGGGAAGGAGCAACGGGGTGCCACACCATTCCTCCAGTGTCTAGCAAGCGGTTGCTAGCACACAAGACCACTAATAAGCGACCAACGCTACCTCCCGCTCGCTCACAAGGGGCCGTGAAAATACAGTGGAAGGCAAGCCATTCATACCATCCAATTTCTCATTTCGTAGAGCACCACCGTTGGCGCCATGGGCGCCGAGTCTAAGTGAGGACGTCGCGTACGACTTGCGTGCTGAGCCACAGTCGCCACAACCGCCACAGCGCCAAGTATCCCACCCGGCCTTGTCCACCCCTTCAACTTCCACATCGTTCTCCGCTTGATAATTAGTCCACCGAAGCCTTTCACCAACACGCAATGCACTGCACACGCATGCTAGGCGGTCCCAGCTCCAGGTCCAACAGCGGTCACCCTTACGCAGGAACGCCATCTGTCCATCCAGCGTCGTGGGATGTGGAGGCTCCCCCCCGAACCCACCGCGATTTATTACTGCATGGTAGCTGGATCGGATCTTTCCTATGCCATCGGCTCTCCAGCCCGACTTCGACTCTGCCGCCATTAGGCCCCCGACAAGTAACAATTCCCTCTTACCCCGTACGAAGTTTGTATGCCCACCGCGCCCCCTGGCGCCTGGGCACCGCTAGGTCTGGAGGAGTTGAGCCTTTGATTTCAGGGTACCGACAATGCGTACCGACTTGTTCCTGTAGGATACCCACAAGATGGACCCAGAAACCGCAACGAAAGACGGAGCTCCTTGAGAGGGTTGCAAGTCCACCAATGACCACGCTTTTCTCAACGGCTTGTCTCTTTTGCTACCGGCGCTACAATTATCTCCCGCCTCCCGCTCATTGCGTAGACTCTGTCGCCACACATGAACTCCGGCATAGACTCCGGCGTGGACACCGACATGGACAACGGCATGGACAACGGCATGGACTCTAATACCATTCTCTCACGCCTATTGGCCCGTCAAACTCTGTTGTATGAACCCAGCTCGGCGGGCATGAATAGGTTGGGTACGCCCGCCCGTCGCATCGCACGGAGCGACAAGGACCTTTGGCTAGGACCTTTGTCCTCAAAGCCTTCCGCTTTGGGATCAGCCACCTGACCAGGGCTGTTGTTCCCTTCACCGTGACATCTCATGGCGAGACTTTAGCCGTCAGTGGCCTTGTCCGGCCAGTTGGCGGACGGCATGTCTCGATCTCGACAACCCTACTTCGTACAGTACCACACACAGAGTTCATAACACACTCCAGGGCATCCACCATCCATGTCACCCCAACAAGCCAGCCCCAGGCTAGGAGCATCGAAGGAAGCAGCTATTCGTACGTTGTACACAACTAGGAGGGTCCCCCGGGAGGCGGGTGGAATCCCCAAGCGCATCGATTCCCAGTCCCGTGTGGCTGTGCAAATTCACCTGTTGTCGGGTCGCATTCTGCACGCCAGCAGCCAAAGCACGTCGCACACTCAGGGCTTGAGGGCCTTCCAAGCCCGCCCTTATCACCAAGCCGAGGGCCGTCAGAATCAGACCATTTCCCGAACCGCGTTACCACATCTAGCTTGGCCCGGTGCCGTTTGAAGACACGCAGCGAGAACCACAGCAAGCGCCCTCTGGGGCCCCAAGCGCCCCACGTCTGCTCAGCGCCACATCATTCACCATGACTGGAGTCTAGCTCCAGGTTGGTGCAATACGCTCTCCCGCCAAGGGCCCAAGCCTGCGATCTTCTTCACCCACGCTGGTGAGCACGGCCATGTGGTGCCTCGCAAACCATGTCTTGGGGGGCACAGGCGGGTTCCCCTCCGTACAGGACGTATCCCCAGACCGCTGTCCCTCCGGGAGTCTAGCCTCAAGTCGACAACTATGCTTCCGTCATTACCCTCTCGCAGCCGATATCACTCCGTGTGGCTCAAGACGGTCCTCTTTTTTCAAGCCGAAACGCTCAAGGCGCGATCGAGTGACGAAGCTACACATTAGACCCAACTTAGGCAAGAACATGTTATTTTCTTCTTGCACCCCGGCTCATTGCCGTGCCGATCCCTTCCTGATCGCCATTTCTCACTTATTTTTATCATGCGAATCACTTCGGCCAACCTTCCAGCTCCTTTGTGGCTTGTTGCGCTGTTTGCGTGGCTCAGTGTGCTGTTGCGTGGCTTGTTTGCCTCTGTGCCGTGATCCAACCTTCAGCATCAAGCACCTTCTGCCTTCGTCGCCCTTGAATGGCTCTGCGTGGTCCAGTGGCTACATCTCAGCATCTGCAAGCGTACCCGTGACTCCCAGCGGCAGCCTTTCCCGGGCGATCAGGCCCCGTTCGGGAACCGAGCCGCTGGCCTGGGGCTTCGCGGTTCGACAAGTGCACCACCACAACCAGCATTAATAACCCAACAACTTAATCATCATCATTGTGGTTGCTATTTAGCAATCCATTCTATCTTGGATCAGGTAGAGACTCGATGTCAGCAGGCAAACAAACGTACTTGCATTGTACTGGTTGTACACTGGACTATCCTACCGGTGTGTTGATGCAGCGCTCAGGACGCTTGGGAGTCGAGACGCTCAGATTGCTCGCCCACCAACACAGCTCAGAACAATGAACTCAATTACGAATACACCAGGGAAAACTTGCCCTATAACCCATGCAAAGGGCGCACATACCCAACAGCGGTCTGAGCTGCTGGCAGGCCTCTTTTCTTCCCCGAGATTTCTGATCCATGAATCTGAGCTGATGGAGTCCGGATGCCATGAGCTGTGTGGGCGAAGGCATCCGGCATCCTCGTTCAAGGGCCATGTCAGGCCCGGCCTGAAGCCATCTCTGAGGGAAAGTTCTACCCCAGTCAAACCCTTGCCCTTAAGAGAAGAATATGCCTAGCAGCGGGGCCGAACCTACGAGTACTTAGTAGTATGAAGCTATTAACGGAAAGCCGCTGAGAGGCTTGTGCGTGAGATGAGTTTTCGGCCAATCTTCAAAAGCGGAATGTGTGCTGGATTGCCATCACTCATTGGTATGGGATGCAGGGAGATGGATATTTCCCTAAATTCAGGGATCCTTACCGAAGCTTTTACGACTATACCCTTTCGTGGTGAGGTCGACTCAATTCGATCAACTCACCGGTCTTTCTGCTGGAAGCATCTACGTCATTTCATGATGACAGGTTCGCAAGGGCTGAACACCACACGACAAAGAAAACCCCCACCTCTTCCGGCGAAGGAATTATCCTCGCCTGAGCCAAGAAGCCAAGTACGGGTCGTACAATCCAGACGACGATCGTTCCTGATCCAATCACTAACCGCGTGTTTAAACGTTCACTGACTGGGGATTTACATTTCCGGGTGCAGTGGCGGCCCCTGGCAAGTCTGATGCTTTACATGAATGCTCCATGATCAATGTCGATCAGACACCTCTAGGACGCGTGCAGTCTTGTTCACTCAAGTCCCAAGATGACAACTAGCTCATGATGACTGAGCGGAGGCTGGGATGACGAGCGTGAGACGGCGGAACATGGCAGCCACAACGAGGTCATCCTGATGAGGGTGCAGTCAGGTGAATTGCCGAGGCGAATGGCGGTTCTGTCCAGTGTCGGCGGAGAGAATTTCGTGCTACGCGGCCTATGCATGCACGCGAGAGCCACTCCATCGGCATCGCACAGGCTTAATTACCTATTGTGACGATAGTGCTACATGGGTGAGTGGGCCAAGGATGCCACACAGATGACGTCATGATGATGCTCCCCATGCTTCCACGTCAATTATCCATGAGGCTGAAACTCCCGGGGAACTCACCGATTTCCAGAGGAAATGCGGGAAAAGGGCTGCCAAGGGGACGACGTATCAGGACTAGAGTCGTCGACGTGGCATGCCGCGGCTACAACAGACAGCAGACAGCAGACGGCAGACGGCAGATGGCAGATGGCAGACATGGCAGCTTGAAACAGAGAGGTTCTCATCACTCAGTCCATACGTCCAGATGACCGTTTGAGACTTCAACAGTGGCGTCTTCCTGAAACACTCTTCGTCATCCTACTTGCCGATCACTGGTGCCCGCCGCACCCTCGTGGTTGTAGGTGTCGCGAGACCAAAATGTCGAAGGCATTCACGTCATCCCAAGACTTTGTCGGCCACCAATCGCCCTACCTAACCAGATGGGAGAATACATACATGCCCGCCAAGGCCACCCACCCAGGAATTCGACGGCTGAACCTCCGATCCACCCGGGCAGCATTGGAGTAAAGCCGGCGCTGTGGTTGAACGGTTTACTTGACAGCCTTCTGAATATCATTGCCTTTCAACTGGAGAATACGAACTTTTCGACACAACATGCATATTTTCTCGGGCAATGAGAGGGCATTCTCTTCGTGTCACCGTAAATACCATGTCAAACGTCAGGAACACGGCAGTTAGGGTGTCCGGTTCAATAAAATGCCTATAATGTCACCCTTTCTGCCGGCCATGACAGTCAGTGCAACCCTGCCCGTGGGATTGGCCTCACCGCAGGAACAATTAATAATTTTGCCTTAAAGTAAGAAATCCATGTGCAGCAACGAGTTTCAGGGTCGTCCATACAACAAGAGATCAATCCGAATCGTCTCATTCCGGGGGCGAAGTTTTTTTTTTATCATTCCCTCGTGGTAATTAGGGCCGAGCTTGGGAGCATTCCAAAATTATAAACTACCCGCAAACCCATCTTGCCAGCGTGCTCCACACGATCTGCCCTCAAGAGAATTGTGGGCGAGATACTGGGACTACCCTGCAACAGCATGATGAACTATTTTACTCCTTGCAGAGGCGACTTGTGCCCCTGGAAAGATGTCTCGGCACCCTGCGAGAGTCGCAGATCCCACGTCGCTTGTGTGAGTGTCCGCGGGTTTAATCGCTCTTGGCTTGACTTAGACACCAGACCGGTTGGTCGCGCCGGAAAGCTAAAATGGGGGTTCGCCACTACGAGCTCGTTTACCCAGTCGAACAGGCTGTTTCTTACCAGAGAGGGTCATATTAATCCCAGGTTGAGAATGGATATTGTCCCAAAGGTTGCACTTCAGCCACTCCCTTGTTCTTTTTTCCAATTGTACCACGCTAACTATCATGGAGCCTACTCTCATGTCAACAACTAAACCCCTGTTTCTGCACCATCTTCTTGCCAGGGCCTCGTATCGAAAAGAAGATCTCTTGGTGTTGAGGCTGTGCTCGATGCATATTTTAGGGGTCCTCCAAGGTCTTCCAGAACATCAAGGGTGCTGGCAAGCCTCGCCGGGGGTCGACCCAACTCGGCACTCCTGGTGATGATCACTACATCATTGAGCATATCCAGACGTAGGGATGCTTCTGGGCGCCCCCTCCCCTTCCCCCACCCTAGTTCCCAGCTCACAGGGCTCGCTGCATGACGTGACGGAAGTCGAATCCGCTGCGTGTAAAATCCCTCCTCCCTCCCCGAGCCCACGTTATCGGGTTCCTGATCCCTGGGGGCCGATCCTTGCCTCCGGAGAGCGCTGTCAGCCGAACGTTGACGGCATGGGTTCTTCCAGGGGATCATAACATCTTATTTTTGGAAAAGAGATCGTCCAAAGGGTAACCGTCGGCGAAACCCTGAACGGTGACTTCTGTGGGGATGGGAAGGGTGAGTCAGGTTAGGCTTTCGGTGGCCGTGATGGTTGCATTGATAGACAGCAGACACGGGCGGGTTTCTAGGCGGAGGGTTGTTGGTAATGCGACCTCGACGATGGTGAGCGCGCGGTTGCTGGTAAGGCTAGCCTGTCAATATCGGAATCCCATCTGAACTATTGACGGCCGAGGGACGCATTAGGAATGTCTCCCCGTGCCCACGATGATAACGATATGGCCACGGCAGATCTTATTGATTGGAAGCCGTGAGATGTGGTGAGAGTGTCAAAAAGACCGGTTTAGAGACTGCAAAGTGAGAAAAAGGGGGCGGAGACAAGACGCAACGTTGTCGTTGTCCCTGTACGAGGTCCCACAAGGGGAGTCAGGTCAACTTGGTGTAATCAAGCTTCGGTACCATACTTGAACTAAGTCTTCAGTCCGTCGAGTTATCAGAATACGGCCGGTGCCTCCCTAAGTTGCGAAGTAACGAGGTGTACGTGTAGCCTGGACGATATGCAGCTGCCTTGGACAAAGGCTGGGAGGATGTTGACGGAGTTGACGATCTGGTTGAGAGGGAGGGAAACTGGGTTATTGGAGGAGGAACATGACCTTGGTCTGGAACTGTTAATCTTAAAGACGACGATAACTGCAGCGCGTAATGAAGCGGTGAGAAGAACCACGGGCGTCTGTCTTTGGTCTGATCAAGTGTCGAGTTTGATGATTGTGGGTTGAGTGTCTCGTCGAGACGCAGTGAGCCGAGTATACCAGTCCCTCTCTGTCTTGCGTTTTTTTACGAGGCGGTGGCAGGTCATGGCCTAGATTATCAGGGTGTTAGACTCCGTGTTCCTTGGACGAAGGGTCCCAATACTCACGATATCCAAGTTTCAAAGGGATCCGGGTTGCGACTGCTAAGCAACGCAGCACATACCAGTCTCCCTCGTTCCCCACTATCCAACACATCATCTTCGAGACGCCCCCATCTTGTATTGCTCTTTGTGTCAGGAAGCAATCATTGCAACGAGCCATGAGGCGCAGACAGTGAGTGTTGAGCGAGATGGGCTGGTTGATACCCTGAGTTAAGCGTGTCTGCAACAGTTCAAATAAGGAGAGCCTCACCCTAAGTAGACAATCACCTGTCAAGACCAGACGCGCAATGTGACTTTCTCATGGATAACTAAAAACAAGCAAGTTCGTTCACATCACACCCTTGGATATCTCTATGTGCTCCTTTGCATATGGAGTTACAGCATAGGCTATTGTAACAGGTGCTTCATAAAGAATTAATGACCAGGACCTAATGACCAAGAATTGCTCCTGTTATAGCATGTTCGTCTCAGATACACCAACGAGATGCTACTTCTCTCGTGTCAAGGTGAGCCCCAGGTTTCGGATTGCTTTGCTTGCCAGGCTTCCAACCACCTATGGAATATCTCACAACCAGCCAAGAACGGACATACCTGCGCGACGTGTGATTACAGGAGTACATAGTTTGAAGGAGTGTAAGGAGCACTTCAATTGCGGAACGAAGCCGATGGTGTTTGAGGCATTTGACAAGATGACCGTTCTAACTAAGACGCCGTTTCCTCGACCAGCGATGCCCTGTGTCTCATTCAAGCTTCTGGTGTTCCACAATTATTGAGTACGCCACGGCTCACAGGCTGAGTGCTTGACTATCTCGGGGGATTTTGAGCCCAGACGCTCGACGTAAATTATCTTGTCAGGTCGCACTTGATGCTGCTCTGTCCCAACCTTCAGGCGTACTTCCAAGGTTCAGTATGGAGTGAGAGTCAAGGTTGAATCAAGCACTTTGAGACAAAGATCTCTTGAATTTTTTCACATTACAAAAACGTATCGCCTTCCGGTGGGATCAAGTCTGGTGCCGCGCTTTATAGACCACGTTTGGGAGGAGGGACGAATGTAGCTTTCCTGTACAAAGCCAGAAACGGTGCTGAGTTTGAGTATCTTGAGTTCTACATGCGCTGAGCCAAGCAGGCTTGCTTTGTGACAACGTCAGCTGGCCCAGTTCCGTCGCTCATATTGTGACGAAATTGGGTGGCGTTAGCAACAGCTGGGATGCGAGGGATATGAGCAAAAGTCGTTTACAGATTGTGGGAGGTGTTGAAGAAGAAGTTAGGAATTGACGTACGATTCGAATCGGAGCGTGAAACCGCAAGCCATCAGCAGCAACTACAAGAGTGGATGAGTGAGAGTGTAAGGAACGTAGATATAACATAGCCCTAACATTTCGCGAAAGAAGAATCGGTTTACAAACTGGCAGTCGTAAGATAAGCAATTGGCTATTTTTCAAGCTACCATTCAGAAACGTGACTGCGTCAGGAGTGACATCGTGCTGTTTGTGATGAAGCTCCTCTCAACCAGCCCCGGCAGAGCTCAAAGCCTCTCTTGTGACTTTTCAGGTTCTCTCCAACAAAGACCAGTCCGTGTTGTTCAGTTTAGGACCCCAAGAGATACCTCATACATGATACATCCCAATCTTGAATAAGGAGGCTAATTAATGATCATAAAATCGTGACAAAAGGTAAAAAGAGCAATCCTCTTCAAAAGGTGAGGACGGATATGGCGTTGCGTAATCTGGGAATCGAACCCAGGGCTCCCCGACGTTACTCGAATGGCAACGGAGAATTTTACCACTAAACCAATTACGCTATGAAGGAAATATGACACTTGTTTGTGATCATATCGGTCGCCTGCATGAGAGGAGAGAAATTTGCGTGTAGGATTGGTGGTGAAACCAATTACCCGATTAGGGCTTCCGGGGGACCGGTAAAAGCGGGGCCGCCGGTGGCGGTAGTAGACACCATGGAGAAGGGATTGAAGGCTTAAGATTGAATTAAAGATAACCTAAGAATAAAAGAATAGTATCTATTTAACTGAGCTTTCTTCATGTCCTTGGCACTTGATGTACTCGAATCGTCTTGAGGAACGCAAAGGGAATTTGTCTCGATGAATGTTCGCTAGAATGTAAAAGACGTCTAATCGAGAACACTAGGGCTTACTCTTTCCGATGATACTAAACAAAGCGATGTCTTCCTTCGGTGGATCACTAATTTGCCTTCATTTCATTATTACGCTTATGTTGTTGTTTTTCCCTGGGTCCAGTGAGGTCCATCACAAGTGGTAGCTTTATGCATAGTATAGACGTTGATTGTTCAAGACAACCGACGGCAAATACACAATGTACAAGTCAAGGGTTCGTTTTAGCTCGAGGTTTGATCAAACAGCCCATAGTCACAAGTTGAATCCTTCGGATTTTTTGTTAGCACCTTAATCTGTGGCATGACTCAATTCATCTAAATTACATCCGTTCGTACCATCTTAATTTCTCGTCGCAACTGCCATACAGCTTTATTTTGCATTATTCCTATCTCACGACCAAGCTGCCTGTCTGAGATTACACGCTTCGATACCACTGGATGATGCAGACATCGCGGTCAGACGCTTTTAATCTGCTCCTTACCACCCTGGCTTGGGTGGCAATAAGCTAGACTACGTTCTGATCTCATCGAGACTAAACAGTACTAAACCACCACGCGTTTCCTCACGATCGTGTCTGTCTCTTTCTGCTGGAAAATCTATCAAAGATGGCAACTCCGGCACAAATCGAAGACGGTGTGCATAGAAAAGGTTTGCCCTTATCCCAGGTGCCTCACATGAGGGGAGAAATTGCAGCTAACCTCAATCCGCAGACGCGGAATGGACGCAGACGATACAGAAGGCCGTCGACATCACAGTCCCGGCCTTCTACAATGACCCTCTGTTCGCGTGGATGTTCCTCGAGGCCAGCGATGAGCTGCGCCACAAGAAGCTCTGGGTCATGCTCCGCTCCGTCCTCCGGTCCTCCCTCGAGTGTGGCGGCTTCATTCTCGAGGCCCGCGATTGGGGTTCCGTCATGGCCGTGTCGGAGCCAGGACAGAAGTACGACGGCGTCCGGACAGTCTGGCGATCTGCCGGTGTCTCGGCGACCTTATCTGGCGGGCTAATGCCTACGATTGTAAGTTGCTCCTCAGTACCGTCACACGAGTACCATAGAACCATGTCTCACAGCTGCGTCAGCGCCTCCTCTTTGAATACCTGGGAGCCGTTGACAAGGTCAAGGCCAAGGTCATCCCGGGCTCAGATCTCCGCGATTGCTTCTACGTCCTCATCACAGCGACGGAACCGCAAACCCGCAAGCAGGGGCTACTCTCGGCCATGACGACGAGACTTCTAGACGAGGCACGCAAGGTCAACAAGCCCGTCTGGCTCGAGGCCACAACCAAGTACTCGGCGCGGCAGTTCACGCGGTTCGGGTTCGAAACCGTCGACGAGATCACAGTGGGCAAGGGCGCGGTCAACGCGCAGGGCGTGAAGCAGACTGGTGGTGAGGGTGTCACTGTGACTGGGATGATATGGTGCGCGAAGGAGAAGGAAATCAAGCAGAAGGAGAAGTAGAAGTGTTCACAGGAGTGTTACTGAGACACGAACAAGTATACGCCTAAGACTGAAGACCTTGGTAGTTTAATACCATCCCCTATATATTAGCCTTAGCCCAAGTTGTTCGTGCCCCTAGCAAGACTACTTTACAAGGCTTCGAGATATGAGGCTGAGATATCTCTGCACATGGGAGGGTACTAACGGGGCTATATTTCGTGACAGTTCATTTGCCCGAAATGGGTTATCAAAAGATGTATCTATAATGTACGTCCTCTTGAATAGCCACCCCATCCCGATCTGCCTTGGTGTTCTGCCTCCTAAACCACCACCACCACATCAACGCCACAAGCACAATAAGCAGAAACTGCGTCACCACACTGCACCAAACGCCAGTCCGGTACGTCGGGTACTCGGTCTGCATAAAGGTGCACGACGCATAGACGCCCCCGATGGCTGCGAATAGCATCTGCACACCGCTAGCGACCGACCGCCGCGAAGCGCCGCGCACATTGTTGGACTGGAAAGCGATGATTGTTGGCAGGTTCGCGTTGCATCCAGAGACGCCGAGGAAGACGCCTGGATGGAAAAAGCGGTGTTAGTAAGAGGCTCGAGGGGACTATCTGAGTCTCACCAAAGTATCTCACGGCATTGCTCCCATAATACGCCGCCAATAGCAACCCCGTCAGCGTAATAGCCGCGTTCAACACCATCCACAGCATCCGCACCCTCGACCAGTCGGCGAACCAGGCCACGCCCAGCGTCCAGACGATGCTAAACAGATACGGCGGCGCACAGAGCAGAAACACCACGGCGGCCAAGCAGTCCAGGGTCGTGAGGATGATCTGGATGAAGTAAGCGAAGGCGTATATGGGCGCGCTGCAGCACAGGAACATCAGCCCGTACATCCAGAGCTCCCACCGGAGGCCCGTATGAACCACCTTGCGCAGCGTGAGGACATCTGGCTCCGCATCGCCGAGGTCGCGTTCCACGCGGTCGGGGATGGTCTCGAGTTCGGCGCGGGTGAAGGATGATTTGGCCCGGATGCGAGCAGTTGGTCGGAGAACGGAAGGGTGAAGGCGTAGCCGATGAATGCGAAGCCAACAGCTACAGCTCCCTCGATGCTGTGGGTGGGATTTGCGTTAAGGACTTTGAACGTCTGGTTGATAGTTACAGGAGGGTTGACTTGCATGGATATCCAACGCCAACCACCAATGCCATGTCTGCCATCCAGCTTGATCAAAGCACACGCCAAAATATTCCCAAATGCCGAGATGAACAGATTAACCATATACCAGAGCCATCCTACAACTAAGTCAGCTTCTACCCCTTTCTCCTTCACACATGTAACTCCGGAACAGCAATGTACCGCTGTTGAACCTCGTAACGCTGGTACCAACTACTCAGAAGATACATACAGCACGGCAGAAAGCCGGCCTCGAACACACCCATGAGCATCCTACATACGACAATGACACGCCAGTCGTTCGCCCACCCCATGTCGAGCATGACAATACCCCAGCTAAGCACGAGGCTGTTGAGGGGCAGCTTGGGGCCGATTCGGCGGAGGGACAGCGTCGTCGGCAGCTCGAAGAGGAAGTACGTGATGAAGAACACGAGCAGGGTAATGGAGTAGCGGTTGCCGATGTCGAAGCGTAGGTCTTCGTTCATGCCGGCCACGCGAGGGTTGGACAGGTTCACGCGGTCCAAGCCGGCGATGGAGTAGAGGATGCCCAGGATAGGGATGAGTCGTATGTCGACCTTGCGTCTGGAAGTGAGTTAGAAAAGGGCGGTATCTTGGAATCCATCTCAGGGAAACATACATCAAGCGTGCTTCGGCCTTGCGCTGCTCAAGGGGAATCTCAGCCTCCTCGACATGTCGGCACTCACTCTCAGCCGCGTCGATCTCCTCGACATGTCGGCACTCACTCTCAGCCGCGTCGATCTCCTCGACCGAAAGGCCCTTGTTTCGATCATCTGCCATGCTTATCAGTATACGTGTTTGCACGAGGAGCTTTGAGGCCTCGGAGAGGTAGACGAACGGAATTTATATGCGCCAGAATTTATTCTTCATCTCATCGCTTTGCCATCATGGGACAAACACCAACAGCGACAGCCCTATGTCGATCCCTGTAGTCCGGACAAGCTCAACCGATATCCCCGGTCCGCGGGACAAGTACTATCATTTCCAAGGCAATAACTCCAGCCTCACATAAGTACACCTTGATATCTCCTGTGCTGTCCCCGGAGTGGTGTGGTGTGACCAGGTGGGGAAGCGGATCCCGTCGTTAAGAGAACCCCAGACTTCCCCAGCTTCTGCACGGATAAGGCTATCCGCACGACAGGCATTGGCTAGTTTATAATGCGACCGCGATCTCATAATAGTAGAATATTACCTTTCAGGCCTCGTTGAATTTAGGTTAGTAATTAGGGTAGTAGGGTAGGCAATGTTTTGGTTAAAGTTAGGCAGGATCAGCCTTGGCAGACAAATGGAGGGATCAAGTTACGGTGCAACACACGGTTGTCGAATAATTGATGACTTACCTAGCTATGAGGCAGATCTGGTTATTGTCGTACTTCTAATTCTCAAACCCTTTCTATAGCCTTAAAGAGACTTCGAGTTCGGGTCCGGAAAAGACGGCGCGGCCCGTCACTGAGATGCCGTCCACTCTGTGCCGTCGTTACTGGCTTCCCATATACTTCAGCGGCATTGCTCGTCAATTTGAGGTTGTGTGTCGCTTTCCAAAGCACGTTGGTGGAAGCCTTGGTCGGTTCTCATTCCAGTGACACGGATGGAGCTATTTGAGTTCATATCTCTAATGCCTTAGATAGTCATTCGTGAATTAGGTCATCTAGCTTGAGGCTATTTTGATTTGCATTAATTCCAGGATTCTAGGCACGGCAGGTGTGAAGATTGATAGACTTCATCATCGTCAGCACAGAGTCGAAGCCGGGATAGCAGTGCAGAAGTTAATATGGAAGGAGAAAACTCATCTTATTGTTCCCCCCGAGTCATGGGAGCGATTTCTGTCCAAGCTTCGAGAATCGCGGGTCCGATCGCGTGCACCCTACTCCGTAGTGAGCGCTCGGTCAGCCCAAGCCACAAAATGCCGGCATATTTTGAGCTGGGGTTGCGTCCACGTCCCGGCCGAAAACGGCTTTCGGCACCGAGTCGGTGGGAGCCATCTGCAGTTGGATTTGCTGATTGTTGAACAGCATGAAGACATGAATTCTCTAGATGACCTATCTCAAGATGTCTCGTCGTATACTCCAGTTCAACAGACGTCTCTCAAAGAAGACATGAATATCCTCGACAGCGACTCCAGGCATCTCAAATCTGCAGACTTGATTACTCTATATCCAGGAAAGAGTGTCGCCTCGCGCCAGCTTGCTTCCTCCCAATTAGTATCAGAAAACATACAATACTAAACCCCAGTCTTGATCTAAACACTAATAATGATATCCAACTTTAACCAACCTCAACTTTTGGCCTTCATATTTCTTAAAGCATTCGTAAACCTCTCACTGGCATGGCACACCGTACCATCTCGTTGCATGCAAAGGTTGCTGAACGCGTTGTAATCTTTGCTGCGTTGTAATCTTTTGCTGCATTGCAGCCGGCGGCCTCGGCATAACCTACTCTGCCCCTCATCTGTCGTCATTCGCGTTAAAGGTTGCGGCGACATGCTGGTGCGAAGTATACCAACAAAGTTCATCCCCCGGCAAGGTCCCGTTCCTTGACTCATAACTGGGTGACAAAGAAACTGCAATCTCAAACATCCCAGCTCTGGGATCAAGAATTTCACATACCGCCCCTATCCTCTCCGCTCCATGCGTCCACAACGTGGGGCTGAGATTTCCTGGTGGAGGGAACCAGTGATGCCCTACGGAGTACACTCTCGATCCACCCGGCTCCAATAATTAATGTCCGGCGCTATGCCCGCCGCCAACAAGTGCAGACCCAACTGAACTGTGTGAGTGACTGGTGAGTGACTAGTTCGGCATCGGTGCCGCATCGGTCGGTCTAACCGTCTAAGAGGCTGGGGTCCTGGTTGAAGGACCCAGCTAATCCAGCGCCAAGGAATCGTTCTTTATCACTGCTCCGGTCCCAAAATTTGTTTCCGGTCTGACGGACGTCCTGAATGTCGTTTTCGTCTGGTGCCATTCTCTGTCTGCGACTCCTTGTGCATTTGACTATCGCCTTCCCTCAAGTCTGCCATGTCTGACGATCCCGAAAGGGCGTCAGCCGCCATCCACCCTGAGACGTCGTCTTCCTCCTCTTCTTCTTCATCAACTAAGTCGCCCGTCTTAGAGCCCATCAAGACCGTCGAAACACAGCGCAGTCGCCGCAGCTTTGTGACCAGGCGTTCACATGATTCCGACATTTTTGAAACCCTGGAACATGCCCTCACCCCGGATGTCGAGACGGAAGCTGAGCGCGAGGCGCGCGAACCCATCACATACACCAGGACCGGTACCAGTGTGGCGAGTGTAGCTTCCCGACCCCCGGACTTCGAGGTCATCTTCGAGGAGGGTGACCCAGAATACCCCAGGAATTGGTCGCTGTTGTACCGTGCCTGGATCACATTTTCCGTCTCGTTCTCAACATGGGTTATCGTTCTATACAGCACCTGTTATACGGCCTCCCTTCCCGGCTTGATCGAGGAGTTCGATTCCAACACAATCAACGTCACGTTGGGCCTGACGACCTATCTGCTCGGTCTCGCCACGGGCAGCCTTGTGGTTGCCCCGATGAGCGAGCTTTATGGTCGCCAACCCGTGTACCTGGTCTGTTTGACCATTTGGGCGTTGCTCATCATTCCGTGTGCCCTAGCGACTTCGTTAACAGAGATTCTGGTCGTGAGATTTGTTGGGTAGGAGATGGTAATCGCCCCGGTAGCGAGAAAATCTGCTAATAACGACGGTGTTCTAGAGCTCTCTTTGGCGCCGCCATGATCTCCAACAGTCCTGGGAGTATTGTCGACATTGCCGATCCAGAGTACTTGGCCCTTGCTATGAGCTTATGGTCAATTGCGCCGCTCAACGGTCCAAGCCTCGGGCCCCTCATCGGAGGATTCGTCTACCAATATCTGGGCTGGCGATGGGATAACTGGATCGTCCTGATTCTTGGAGGGACGGGTTTAGCCTGCTTAGCCACCTGCAAAGAGACGTATCATCCAGCAATTCTCAAGCGAAAGGCGGCCCGAATGCGGAAGGAACTCGATGATCCGCGATATTGGTGCCAGTTTGACCAGCGGATATCTTCATTCCATCTCATGAAAGTCAACTTGAGCCGTCCTTTCATTCTCTTTGCGACCGAACCCATCCTGTGGTTCTTGAACATCTGGTGAGTTGCCCCAGGCCCATACTCAATCTCATACCTCTGGTTTCTAACGCGATTTCAGGATCTCTGTGATTTACGGCATCTTGTACCTCTGCTTCGTCGCCTACCCCATCGTTTTCTCGCAGCATCGTGGATGGAATGCAGGCATGTCGGGTCTTTCGTTCGCCGGCATCGGAATAGGAACGATGTGCGCAATCATCGCCGAACCCCTAATGAGAAAAATCATCAACTCTCAACCTCGTGACCCCGATACTGGTCGCGTCCAACCCGAGGCTATGGCTTTGATTATGGCAATCGGGTCTGTCCTTACACCAATCGGCCAGCTCGTCTTCTCGTGGACCTGCCTCCCGAGCTCCATCCACTGGGCAATCCCGATCGCCTTCGGTATTCCTTTCGGCGCCGGAAACACGCTCAGCTTCATATACGGCGCCAACTACATTGCTGGCACCTACTCCATCTATGCCGCCAGCGCTCTGGCTGGCAACGCTGTGATTCGAAGCATCTTCGGAGCCGTGCTGCCTCTGGCTGGGCCCAAGATGTACGAGACGTTGACGCCCCAGTGGGCAGGTACTCTCCTAGGCCTGCTCGAAGTGGCCATGATTCCGATTCCCTTCGTCTTTTGGCGGTACGGGTCCAAGATTCGGGCGAAGAGCCCCACCATCCGGCAACTGCGCGAGGATCAGGACAGGATAGATGCGAAGCGGGCTAAATATCAGGAGAGGCTCGAGAGGAGAAAAGAGAAGAAGATCGAAGGTGGCGAAACAAGTGAGGGGAGAGCTTTGGAAAGAACGGCGGATCCTTCGGAGAAGACGGCTGGGTCTAAGACAATCGAAGTGTGATCAGCGGTCTGCCCTACTTGAGACGGCTGGGACGGATACGGCAGCATTTGGATCGGCGTATAAAAGTCTGATGTTAGTAAAAATACCGGCTACCAACTTCGTTACAACTTGGCGAAGAAGGTTCGTCAAATGAGACGGAAGTATGACGGGCTAAAAAAGAGGTTTTAAGAGGTTCATGTAAACTTACGTACGAGATACCACAGATGCGGATGCCTAAAGTATTAAAGAAACGATGTTGCTTAGAACATTAACAACATTAACTAGCATAAATAAAATACTTACCTATGACTAAAGACTTGAGGATTAAATATCATGCTTCATACCTTATACATTAACCCTAGAGCAACATCTTTTCTGTACCTATGCCATCCATTACTGTTCGTTCATACCACTATTAGCGAGACTGATATAGCAGTGAGCAACTTCTTCACGCAGGTATAAGCCAGCTAGCAGTCACATCATCGTCTGTAACCAACTGAAACGATCCCTCCCTCCTTCGCACAAAAACGGAAGTTGTCCCTGCGGGCAAAAAGAATTGCTCAATCCCGATCTTAGGGAGTCTGTATAGGAATAGCCCGATGCGGGGGTCGAACCCGCAACCTTGAGATTTGTGTACTCATAAGAGTCTCACGCTCTACCGATTGAGCTAACCGGGCCTCGAAACCGAGGCATGTTTGATGAAGTAGCGTCTCGTTATTGGAGACTAGGAAGGAGAGGAAACTATTGATGCGAGGTCGTGGTTTCCATATCTTGGCTTCATCAACCATCCTCAGTCAGAAAGAGCGAGCTTGTGCTTGCAACTCATTAGATGTAAGTATCTGTAGGAACATGAACTTCTTAAAATATCTATTTGATATTAAGCCTTGATCTGGTTCCCGCTACATTAAAAATATTAATGAATTTCTATGACCGGTACTTTGCAAAGATATTATGTTTGGAGATCTGAGGAGTGAACCAAATGCTCTGAGTAATCTAAGTGATCTTCCACCAAAGCACTACGAGATGTCATCCGAAACTGCACTAATCGAGTAATTCCAAGCTTGACATCAATTCCAACTGACCTTCGTATGACGGGATCAAATAAAGATACCAATACCATGCCATTCATCTCTGATTTGCATTTGGCCATAGGGTAAGTTACCTCCAACCAGACAAACAAGCACAGCTTCTGACTTGACAACCACATGGGTTGCACTGGGTAGACACATTTCACACAGGACATTCATAGCGGAACTATTGGATTATAGTAGTCATTCATTTGTCTTTTTTTCTATGTCCATCCGCCAATTGGCGCACTGGTTCGCCGCGTGAACCCTATTGTTGGCGTCTTCGCCTCCAATAATCCAACCTTGGCTAGGCCGCATTGTGGTGAGATGACTCCAGCCCATTTACACCGTGTGCACTGTCCAACGAGGACATATGAAAGTAGACACAGCGCCGTACGCTCATTTTGGTTGATGTCCTAATCCAGTCTCTTCCCAATTCCCACCATGCAGGTTCCCGGCAAAGAGTGCCCAGATGAATCGCCCGGGATATCTTCTAGAGGCTAAATGGAAACCGGCGGTAGGTTGCGCCATCAGTTCTCCTTCTCCAACTGATCCAGCTCCTTAAGCACGGAGGACTTGGTGTGGATCTTCTTAAGCTGAGTGTCCTCCAACTTCTCGCCGCCGGCATGGCGCATCTCCAGGTCCTCAATGGCGCGGACCTTCTTCTGAAGGCTGCGGATCTTCTTCGCGTTGGGGTTCTGATCGAGGCCGGGGGGAGCACCCTGTTGAGGGACGAAGTTGCCATTTCCATTTCCGTTGGCATTGGCATTACCATTTCCGCGCTGCGTGTTGCTGCGGCTGCGGGCGCCGTTGTTTCGAGACTGGCTCCTGTGATTGGGGTTGTTACCCCCGGGCCCTCGTCGCTCGGGGCTGCGACCTTCACTTCCGGAACCAGCTCCAAACTCCCGAGGAGGAGGCACTAAGCTGGCTCCGCCGTTGGGCTCGCCCTGGGCGCCTTGAGGCCGACCCTCACCTTGGCTGGCCTTCTTGTTACGCTTCTTCTTGTTCTTCGCCCTGGACGAGTTTTCATCGCCAATGGGCTCAGCTCCAGGGACGGTCTTCCCACCCGAAGGCGTAGAATCGGCAAAGTCAGCACCGGGGACGGCGCGGCGCGGACGGCCGAAGCCGTTGGGACCAATGTTAGGGGTCCCGTTGCTCACAAGGTGAGCAGCACCGCCCTCGTCCTCGCGCTTGAAGTGAAGAGGTGTGGCCAGTCCACGTGCACCGGGAGGACGGTACGCACCCGCGGGCTTGCTAGGGGTCTTGACCGAGCCAAGGTAGGTCGTGGCCGACAAATGCGCGGGTGGGATGGGGGTGAGCGGGTCACCACTGACAACCTTGTCTGGGGGGTTCGGACGCCAGGTAACGTGATACAGCTCAACCATATCTTCGTTGTACATAATGCCTCCACTAACGTGCCACAGCTTGATGCCGTTATCCACACGGAGTCGCGGCGAAGTGGTGCAAGTCATGATGTAGCGACTATCGGGGCTCCACTCGCAGACACTGGGGTTTCCGCTCTCGATGGTGGTGACCTTGCGGAAGTCTTTTTCGAGATCGTAGACGTCGATTTGACCAGCAAGGTTGCCGAAGCCGGCGACCAAGACGAACCGGCCGGTCGGCGAGAAGATGATGGTGTTTCGGGGACCCAGGGGGAACGTGTGCGTTGCAACGGCCCGGTGATTGAAGATAGTGGCCTTGGCCGGCATATAACCGTACACAACACCAAACTCTTTCGAGTTTGGAGACCACGAAACGTCGTGGATGGGGCCCTCCTTATCCAAAGTCACGCGAGCATCAAATGCGCCAGTAGTGCTGAGCAGATACAGCGTGGTCTCGCCATAGTAGCTCTTGCCGGAACGATCGACATCGGTCTGCGCAAGGACTAGCAAGCTAGAGCCTTGCTTGTTCCACTTCAGCTGGACCTTGTCACCCTTGAAAAAAGTCTTCTGGGAGATGGGGGCATTGAAAAGGGGGACGTTGAAGACCTTGACGGCAGCAGGTTGGCCCTAGATGGATTGTCAGTATACGGTTTACTTATAAATGAAGGAGTGAAAGAGTGAATAAATTATCTGGATTGAGACAGTTACTAACCTTGCGCTCAGGGACAAAAACGGCGACAGCGTGGTTATGGCTGCCAGGAGCGAGGGCGTAGTTAGTAGCACCCTCAACTCGGAGCTTGTTCCACACCTTGACGAGATCGTGGCTCTCATAGAACTGAACCTCGTTGGTGACGAGGCGAGCACAGTACTTCTCATCTGCGGTGTACTGGAGATTCCAGCCTCCCTGCTGCTTCTGGACGAACCGAGCCAGCGGCTCTTTTTCGGCGGCAGCAACGCCCTCCTCGATAACGCGCCAGACCTTTAGGTTCTTGGTCGCATCGCCGGCCTCGTCCTTGCCCGGGCGCTCCCAGGTGATGACGAAGGTGCCGCGGGGGGAGAAGGCGAGCTCGTAGACGTTGAGGAGGGGCAGGGAGAGGACTACCTGGCCGGTGGAAGCGTCGACGACGCTGACGGTCTCGGGAGAGGCCCAGCCGAAGTAGCGGCCACAGGGGGAGTAGGCACAGCACCGGAGGTTGCCCTCGGGCTTGGTGAACCCAGCGAGAGGCTCGTAGACGGGCGCGGCGTCAAAGACACCGATGGTCTTCTGGGTTCGGTAGGCAAACTGCAGCGGAGACGCCATGGCTAGTGAAAGTCACAGTATCTCGTGTCTTGCGGGTCTTGTTTGTGGTCGGGGGGTCAAATGTTCTTGAGAGGGGGGTCGTTTTTGGCACTTTCTCCTGATCTTGTCGATGGGCGCGAAGCGATTAGGCTCGGTACCCAAGGGCGGATCTGAGGTTAACAGGGGCGAAGGGCAGGCTTAAAAGCGGCCGGGTTGGGACTGCGCAACGAAGTCGTCGAGAGCACGACTTGAAAGACTCGGGCACGTTGCAAGAGGCGGTCGTGCGGAGATGGTTTGTCGTCGGGCGGCGGACGGGAGTTGAGCAGGTCGTCGTGAGCAACAAGGTGGTGGCGGGCGAGGCGAGCAGCGCAAAGCGGAAACGTCAACGTCAACGTTCAAAAAACGTCACGAGGGATTCGGTTTTCGGGCGGAATGCAAAGCCTGGACCTGCGGAAGGAGAAAAAACAGGAAGAACAGATGCCGGAAGAAGTTTGAAGGAAGACGGCAAGCACCCAAGGGGGGAGGGAAGGGGGAATTGGCGCGGCAGGGCCGTGATGCTGTGGGCTGGAGGGAAACAAGAGGAGAAGAGCGTGGCTGCGAGAGGCGGAGGGCGGGTTGATGTTTTTTGTTCTTTTTTTTTTCATTCACTGGGAGGCGCACGCGCCACGCTTTGCTTTGCTAGGCCAGTGCAGTGGACTGCGGGTGGTGTAATGGAACTCTGTGCGCTCTGTGTACCTCCGTGACTCAGCCTTGAGGCGAATGAAGGTCACTGAAGCGGCCCCAATGCTCCAGGGACCTCCAGTGTCCTCCAAGGGGCTTCGAACGGCGACCGCAGGCCCAATTGCCGCTGTAATTATCTTGATCGTAGGTTGCCTCTGTCCGCCGACGTAAATCGATGCCTGATCCCGGGCTAAGCCCTTTTCAACCACAAGGGTCGTGGGGCCCTCCCGTGCATCTGTGGGGCTTCGGGTCTTACTGATGGCATTTTCAAGGCATGTGTGCGTCCCTTCCATGTTGGGACTTGACAGCCGAGTTTGGAGAAGTCCCAAGGGCAAGCAACGAACAACTTGATTTTAAATAAACCATGTTGTACGTCTACGAAATCAGAATCGATTACCGTCAATATTCTGCTTCATGGGGGTTGCAAAACAGCAAAAGTCAACTCAATCTCGCCACCAGACCCCAGTACATGAAAACCTTGCGTACCACACCACTCTCCCCCCCCTTCTGAATCGTACCTAGGCAGCCCATTTGTTCTCCCTTCAAAGTTGGGCGCCTATCAGAGCTGACAACAGGGAGAGCGGTCAGACTCGCTGCGATTTACTCCCAGTGGATTGCAGCTTATCATCGATCATCTGACCTTACCATTGATCTATCCTATCATGATTGGGCCATCCAACAGTGTTATACGGGCTATTTGGGGTGTGCTGCAGTTTGTTGGCAGCAGCGTCCTAATGCTGCGGGGAGACGGCTTCTTAGTTAGATGCCGGCTAATTCGGCGCGGTTGATGTCACCCTACCAGCTCTCGCAACTCACTCATGTTTTCGTCCTTGATGTCAGGGACCTGGTACGCCTTGCCAGATTCTGTTCAGTTCATATGCCAGCTTACAACTTGGCAAGCCTAACACCGTTCATTTCAAACCCATTGTCTTGTCCCTGGGCCCACTAACTGCAACTAACTTGCGCCACTAGGGCTTTTATATGAGGTGTTCATCCATCTTGTCGTTCGTATGGTTCGGCTTACCTTGGTCTACTCAAACGCTCAATGGCCACCTTTCTCACACAACTTCTGGAAGCGTGACAAGCGCCCCTAACCAATGGTGCCCAGTTTGTAAACCTGAGCAGTAGCCGTCGACCGTGCCCAATATGTTACAGTCAGTCGTGAATAGGTCTAAAAGACAAGAACATCTACCATTATCATATCCCCCCGTGCCCATATTGACTCCTGCTCCTTACCGTCCCTGGAACTGCTCTCTCCATCCCCCCTTTTCAAAGAGCCACAGTGCTTCCGTGGCAAATGCGCGACTCCCTCTGTGCCCGCCTTCGTTCATGGCAGCCTCTGATAAAGTCTGTAGAACCCGTCCCTGCTTAACTGAACTCCACACACCCATAGCAATGGGGTCGTCTATGGTCTTTCCCCACTCGCCATGGCCCAAGCGGTAGAGGATCCTCCCCAGTGTCTGAAATGCCATACATCGCTGGGCTGGGACTGCACTCCGGGCAAGGTGTGCAAGCTCGGCAACAGTGTACCCCGCAGCTTCTGGAGCTTCACCATGGTGGTGCAAGCCTTTGGAAGAAGGGATGGACCGACTGACTCGTGGAGACAGGAATCGGCCTTGAAAGTCGAACCTCAATGCTGAGATTGTAATCTCGGGATGTGGGTAGTATGGAGAATCCTTATCTGCCGGACTGTCTTTGGTGGGGATCGGTGCCATCCAAGCGAGTTTGCTTGGGTCGGCGGGGAGGTTAGGGAAGTATTTCTCATGGAGAGTGGCAAGGAAGTTCGGGTCGGAGGGATCGAGGTCAGGAAGAGATGGGGGTACCGGGAAATGCGTCGTCTTTGGTAGATCGGTAATCGGGAATATATCAGGTGGTATCTGGGATGGTGCTTGGTCTTCATCGTAATTATCTGCGATCTTCTTGCTCGATGTAGCGGTCGCCTCAGAGACTGGCTTTGGTGACTGAGAGTCTTGCGCCTCGGCCTTGGTATCTGACTTCGAGGTATCCTCGATTTTGATTTCCGGTGGGGGTCGTGATGTTTCAGGGACTTCGAAAGGTGGCGGGTCGAAAGGAGAAGGACCAGAGGTCTCTTCGATATTGGCCCGTTGAAGAAGTTTTTGAATGAGGGCAGGATTCAAACCGTTCATGATATCCTCTTGCGCCTGGGCGATCTCGGCGGGGCTCATGTTGGCGAGCTTTTGACGGTTCTCTCGGTCGATGCGATTCTTCTCGGTCGCCAAAAAGTCCGTCCGATCAGTGGAATCTTGAGATTGAGTTGCTGGGGATTGTCTCTGCTGCCTGGGTCGAGCGGCAGGTTCTTCTCCGGCAGCCTGGGCGACACGCTGCTGCTTGAAGGCGGAGGACCTCCATCGGCGTTTGTGCTGCGGAAACCCAGTAGACGAGACGGGGTGATCGGGGAACTCGACGGGCTTCTTCTCGCCAGCGTCGCGCTCCACGATGTCTCCGATGAGAAGGGTTGGATCCATGGTGACGTGGTGTTTCTTTTCTCTTTTATCCTGGTGACGACGTCTTCACGGGCACAGTCACGGTCTCTTTTCGGTGGAGACGCGGAGAAAATCTGGAGTGGGGCAAAGCTGCGCAACCCCACCTTTTTCCATCGTCCGCTGCGGACATATCCGCCTGGCCTCCGCTCCGCTCTGGCGCCTGCCACATGAAATATGTTTGGCCCTGGAGAGAATATTCGGGAAGCAAGCAATTCGGCTGCCGTATGGATACGATGCAACTGTGGCAGTATTTGAGCGGACAAACATTAAACTGAAAAGCCAGCTTCCTATTATGGGATGGCGGATGCAGTTTTACAAAATCACTCGTCAATGTCGGGCCACATGAGACGATTAAATGCGGGCTTAGCATTTATGCAATCAGTAGGTACTTCTTAGCATTAGGACAATAAATTCCTGAAACGCGACTGCGGGATTTCGTCGGCTGATTTGGGGTTAGTTGGATGAAAATGGCAGTGCAGCAAAACCAATACAACTTTTTGTTCTTAAATTTTTTCTTTACATGTATAATTATATGATGCTAGAAATTTACCAGATTTATGCTTCTCTCGTTAAAGTTTTACTGTGTTGCTAATTATTCACCTCCCTTCTCTTCCTAGGGTCAGGTTATTTGAAAGCAATTCCTGGGCTGAAGCGCCTTGCACCGCCACAAGTTGATTGGGGTGCTGGGTGCATTAGCGCCGATCGATCCCCTCTTCAACCCGAAGTTCCAGAAACAGAACGCGCCACAGGGTTTTCCTGATACGTACTATGTACCCTGTATTCCACGTCCAGGCCAGGGGGGCGGCAAGAACAAGGACTGATAAGCTAAATGGTCTATGAATGAATGAGTGTGCCAGGGAAACAAAACTTTAAAGACTCAAGCAATTCTACCTTGTACTTTATGCATTAACCCTTAGGCCACGTATTTTACTAGCAAACGTTGTTCATGCCCCTAGCAAGACTACGATTACAAACCGCTACCGAAGGCAAATGAGACCCTAAAATGGCTCTGGTTTTATTGGTTCCACTCGCCCTTCACAGGTTTAATCCGCAAAGTCTCATGGCAGGCTCTACCCTCTGGTGGTGAAACTGGGTGAATCCGAGATGTGTTGATTTCCTGAGGACCAACGTGCGACTTAGGTGCGCACCCTGGAACATTGGCATTCCGTTTAGTTGGGAAATCCAACTCGTGGCCGTGGCACTGCTATCCCTTTGACAGTCCTAAGGCAACACTTGGGTCACGAGCAAGGATTTAATCCAACCAGAAACAGGCAATTGAAGGGTACATTAGACCTTATACAAATTTATGTAGCGACGTAAGCCCTCACACTTCTCGGATCGACATAGAGATACATTGAACCTAATAGTGATCCCTATTTCTGCTACTAATTTGCAACATCAGCGACTCATCAGCGGCTGCACAACGTCACTGTATGTATCTCTGCCTTGGCTGGGGTCATGTGGGGCCTGGTACGGAAGTGTTGCCTTAGGACTGTCAAAGGGATAGTAGGTGTAGATTTTTCGCACACGGGGTGGCAACTAGAGCTAGGTTTGTACACCTGACAGAGAACATAGTAACTCGTCACATATAATAAGCGGGCAGACTCGTCATTTGAGCTTTGATGAGTAACAAATGCCGGTGTGCAGGCGTGGCCGAGCGCCTGGCCCCCCTGCAGTCGAGGCCGACGATCACACAACTTTAGAGCGATACGATGGCACGGGAAACGGCTTCCGATCGGGGAATTGAATGTGGTGTCATCACGATGTGAGATGGATAGAAGCAGTGCAATAGAGTTAAGCATTCGATACAGCTTGCACAACATCCACTCTTATTGTTTGCGACAGACGAAAGCGTGGTGTCTTAATGTTTCTGCTTAAAACGTAATGAGATAAGGGGGATTGAGGGGAGTAGGTACATGCCCAGCTACAGCCACATGGAGTTCCCGAAAAAAGACAATGTGGCTGGTCCTGGTTTGGCCCTGGCTGCAGCCGCGCTTGTCGGCACAAGGACGCTAGATCCCTGTCGGCATGCCGCGCCTAAGCTTGGTTCAACGTTCACGGAACCAGACCAGGAAGCACAAGGACGCCTGGATGCGCAGGGAGGGCCTGGGATTGGCTCCCGGGTGGGGTTCCTCTGGCTGACGGGCACACTGGACAGGGCCCCCATCACCACCCGCCAGAACAGGTACCGGGCCTTTGTCGCTCGCGGGAGTGAAGTGAACTTGAAGTGGACTTGGCCAGAGCTGTGCGGTACGTACCTTCTCTTCCCCTTCCCTCAGTTTTCCTTTTTGTTATTCTTGGCCCGGGCTCCCCACGCTTATCCACTCACCCGCGCTCCGACGCACCGCACCCTCGCTCGCAGGACCGGGTAGCTATGTCGCACGTTGCCGCCTGGTTGGAGCTTTTTTGGAGCTTCGGGGCCCTTTCTGGCCTTGGGAATCCGGCTTTGACTCGGATTATCTGGTGTTTGTGCTAAGTACCTCTGTCCGTGCTCTTCTCCCTCGCTCACACGGTTTTGCCTTGTGTTTATCCATTCTCAGCCGAGTAGGCCGCTCCGCTAAACCCGGCTGATCGCCAATATCTCTCTCTCGTTCGCTCGTTCGCTGTGTTGTGTTGTCTTGGTTCTTTGTTGTTTGCCGTCCACACCCCCCCGGCCAGCCCGTCTGCGCGCCCCCCCTCTCCTTCCCATGCGTGCGGCCCATCTGATACCGTATCAACTGTGACCGGCGGTCTGGTCTGAGGCAGCCATGGCGTTGTTGGTAGTATTCGCACATGCGCCAGGCGTAGCGTAAGTGGTCACATCTGGTGTCGTAGTGTCGTAGTCGTCTCCGCCCCGTCTCCGTCCCCGTCCACATCCAACCCCTTCGACCCTTGGCTTGGCTCCTTCCTCATGACCTCCCGCCCGCCGTTGATGGCCGAGGCCAATGTTTAATTCGCGTTTAATAATAAAATTTCCCATTGCCAGAGACGAAGCTGCCCGGGCCCCCCTCTCGTTTCCTCGTGCCCGTGTCGTGCGCGCGCAGCAGCATGTAGCAGCAGCAGCAGCAACCTGTTGGCTTTGCCCCGTTTTTCTCCTTCCCGCCAGAAAATAAGAAATGTTGTCTTCCCGAAAAAAAAAACGTAGCCATCCCCATCTCCCATTTCCTTTCCTTTTCCCCCCCTTCTCACCCTTTCCCTCCTCCTCTCAACCTCTCCCACCCGCCATTCTTCTTCAACCACCAGCGTGCGTAAACTGGCCGCATTTCCCCAAAGCCATCAATTCGGCATCCTTTCGACATCCGGACCATCACTAAATTACCATAATCCGCTGTGCCTGGAGCTGCAGCATCTGCCGCCGTCTAAGGAACCGCCCGAGCCCCGCCTCACCGTCGAATTTCCGCCCACGCACCGAGCCTGACCGCGGTCGTCGTCGCCTGAACCAGCTGTCGTGAGGTTATTCAGAGTCGCAGCTCCACCACTACACCCGTCCCGCTTTCTGGCCACTCACAGCCCGTCGTCGTTCCCGGCCGCGCAGCCCGCCATCCACTCACCCACTGTGCTTGGTACCTGACCAAGGCGATTGTGCAGCGCTGTGTACCTTCCCCAGGTATTGTAGTTGCAGTGCACCCAACAGCACCTGCCATTTTCTCCGCCCGCACCCGCGCCCACCACCAAACGCCGGCCCCCAACTTGAAACCTCGGACCTCCAAACCCCGTTCAACCGCCAATCACGCCCGCATCCCGTCCCGTCTTTGGTTGTTTGAATCGCGGCCGCCCTTCCGTGCAAGGGCTTCGTGTCTTTTTCTTTTGTCGCCCGCTGCTGATGAATCCCGTCTCCTGTCTTTACGAGTCATCCCTCACGCGCTAGCCTCCCGTCGGAGGAGCATTGGCCTCTTCCCCGGGATATCGCCCTACATCGGTATGACCGCGACTGGCGACACGTCCATGTCGCGATACGACTCATCTGCCGGTGAGCTGTCTTCGCCCCCCTCGGGGTCCCTTTCAGAACCAGGTTCTCCGTCGCGACAACCCGTCAACCGCACCCGAAACGACATGGAGGAGATTGTAGTCGGCCACGACCATCACCAGCACCAGCACCAGCAAACTGGCCAGCCGCCACCGCCGCCCATGCCCCCCCAGACTGGCACCGGCCCTCCCAAGCGATATGCCTTGGTCGATAATCAGTGGGTGCAGCTGACGGCCGCCGGCGTGCCTCGCAAGAAGCCTGGCCGCAAGCCTGGCTCCGTGGTAAAGCCCAAGAACCCCGATGGCTCCGATGCTCCCAAGGTCACACGCAAACCTCGAAAGTCTCGCGAACCTAATCCGCAGCCCATCCAGCGAAAGCGCAAGATCGCTCTTGCCAACGACCCCGACACCGATATATTCTCCGATTCCAAATCCCTCGCGGCTGCTGCCTCGCGCCAACCACGTGTCTCAGACGTCTCTAACATGACCGCCTCGTCGCCCGCCCAACCCCAACATCAGCATCATTCCCACCAACCTGAGCAGCGTTACTCCCCCAAGATTCCCAAACGAGAACATTACCCTGGTTCTATGCAAAATATTTTGAACTCCGATCCTCCTTCACAGCCCCTGCCGCAGTCGTCGCCACCTAGCTCCGCCGCCATCCCCGTCCGCACAAGCGGCCAGAGCTACGATCCCATCCGTGGCAGGATTGAGCCCGTTCGCGAGTCAATGGGCCCTCACAACCCCTACGCATCTGCTTCTGGCTCTCCCAGAGCACCGACCCAGATGCTTAACCGCTCCCCCACTATCGCCAGTTTGCTGGAACCATCAGCCCCCCCGGCTGCATCGCCCAACAATTCGCACAATCTATATCAGCCTGCTTCAAATCAGCCTCGATTCCAGGCCCCGGAACACTCGCTTCCGCCTTCGCCATCCAACAACGCTCGGGGAATATCAACGCCGACACCGTCGTCGCGCTCCCTGGCCCCGGACTTGACTAAGAACCCGCCACCACCGCCACCTCTTGTGCAACGGCCTGTTATTAGGGAGTCCAATTTCACCACAATTTCCAATGGCCCGATCAAGAAGGTGTCGCCCAAGCAAAAACCTCATACTGGCGTGTCGACCCCGAAGACGGACAACTTAGACGACGTCCAGGAAAGCGAGGGACGATCCATTCTCGATTTCGGAAGGGCCAAGCCTGGCGAAGAATTGCAGGCGCCTACTATTGTTCTTACGATTCCCATCCAAGCGGGAGAGACGAACAAGTACGTTAACTTCATGCGCATGGCCGAAGACCGCTATGGATGGGACGCGCTGCATCCCCGCCTGGCCGCCAACCGTGACCGAAAGGCTCGCATTGCTGCTGCCGCTGCCTCGCTTGAGAAGGTAGAGTCTAGCCGTGAATCCGGCGATGAGATGTCGGTGGACCTGTCCGATGCCGAGGGTAGTAACCCCGACAACGCTGGTACCAGTGGACCTGACGCCCAAGCCAAACCGAAGAAGAAGCGTAACTTCAAAGAGGATCAATATGATGTCGAAGACGATTTTGTGGATGATTCTGAGCTCCTCTGGGAGGCTCAAGCGGCTGCTAGCCGTGATGGTTTCTTTGTCTACTCGGGCCCCCTGGTGCCCGAAGTAGAGAAGCCCGCAGCGGGGTATGTGTTGATGATGTCTATATCGTTCTTTTCAATGCTAACAAGTTGGCAGACACGATGGTCCTCCCAAGCGCGGACGTGGCGGCCGAGGAAGCCGTGGCGGTGGTCGCGGTGCCTCTACTCGTGGCGGAGCTGGTTCTGGTCGCGGCGGTGGCCCTGGGTCCCGAGGCGGCTCCATCACTCGAAAGCCTCGTATTACCAAGTCTGAAAAGGCGCAGCGCGAACGCGAGAAGGCCGAGCGAGAGAGCTTGGCCCAGTTGGCTAAGACGCCGACTCATGGTTACTCGCTCCAGCCGACGACACCTGCATTCGCCGTAAGCGAGTTGGGTGCTTAATGGCCAAAACTCGGCTACTGAAAGATAAATTATCGTTTCTACGCCGTGGGTGTCAGAATCGGGCACTCGGTGAAATACTTTGGTCCCGAATGCCTTCTGTCGATACGGGCGTTTTAACGGTGCCCTCTGGCCTAGCGGACGACTTCACGTCTCTTGTCTAAGCCCTTTTTCTTTTACTGCGCCTAGGTGCGCATCTCTTGACGACTCAATTGTTTCTTTGTCTTTTACTTAATTTCCGCATCGCGGAGCATTGCCGGCCGACCGTGGCCTGTTTCGGGATTTGGAGTGTTTGGAGAAATGGCGCGTGGGTATTTCACATGTACGGGAAACCAGGTCTCGAATTACGGCGTTCAGAGGGTGACAGAGGATGACAGAGGATGAAATGACAGGGCAAGGGCTTGGGAGAAAGACAGTCCTCAGAAACTGAGGCACAACCAGAGGCGCTTCGATGGTTGGAGTAGAGATGTAGAATAGGAGTTGATGAAATGTGAAGACGACACATGGCTCTCTGAAGCAGTTTTATACGTGGTTGCAATCTCGGTGATAAGTGAGAACAGTCTGATAAAAGTGAAACTTAGACTGGTGAGGGAGATGTGAGTAAAGTGTGGCGCATCACTCCGTTATGAACCCATCTTAGACTGCTTTGATTGATAAATCATGTCTTCCCCTACTTGGTATATCTGTGCTCCAAGTCTGCTGCTATTCCATGCCTTGACATGTGATGCGATATGATTTGAAAAAAACATGGACGAGGTGAGATGCCCGTATAAAAGCCACGCGCTGGAAACGCTTTTTCCTTCTCAGTTTCACGCACACTCCCTCGATTCACGCAAAGAATGTGTGAATTATTCTCTTCTGTCCTTGATCCCCCTCTTTCCGTCTTATTCTCATCTCTCATCTGTATGCGACGCCTTAGCCTTGCAAGGTCCAATTCATGCAATGCTAAACTCAGGAACTGCGCCCATCTCGTTGGTCTGCTGGCCGGCGATCTTGTAGGCGGCGCGCCATCGCAGCTTGGCCGAGTCGACCTTTTGGGCATGGTTGCCGGCGTGCCAAACCTGGACCTCCTGGGTGATGCCACGGCTCTGCTTAGGGGCGAGGTCGCGGCCGGTCTGGGCCTGGAGCTGGAGTTCGTAGCCCTGGAGGAGAGGAAGTGTCAGTGGGATGTGATGTCTTGTCATTGCGATTTGCTAGAGGCGCATGGTATTATCCTTGCTTACCTTTGTGACAGCGAGCTGGAAGTGTAGCTCGCTGATGGGCTGCGCTAGGTTATTGGTAAAGGCAAATGCGATTTTCATGGAGTTGCTTGACGGCGGGCTTCGGTTGGCGATCATTTCGATCTGGATGTTGGTGTTGCTGACGGTGGCACGGTGCTCCTGCGGTTTGCTGGGGGTATCAGGGGGCAGCGCTGACGAGAAACTCCATTCGTCGTCATCGTTGGATGCGACGGCGGGTTGCGGAGGTGCAGGTGAAGCACGGCGCGAGTTGCTCAGGGGCGATGCGAGGGCCGCAAAGGGATCGGAGGCGGGCTGCTGCGAAGGCGGAGGGTGCGCCGACTGCTGCTGGAAGGGGAGCTGGGGAGTGGAGGACTGAGATGCTGGTTGGGAGGTGAAGCCGGCGAACTGGGAGAAGGGAGGAGGCGTAGGCTGGCTGGAGACAGGCCCCTTGGCGGAGTTGTTCTCGGTCACGGAGGAGAGAAGGGCAGGGCCGGGGATGTCTGTTAGGGTTGTCAGCATGCTAATCCGACCCACTATGTGTCATACGATTCGCGGAACTCACTTGAATTTGCACCAAAGCCAAGGGCGATGTTACCGCCCTGCCCAAAGGAGCTCGACTGTCCGCCGATATCCAGCCCGAGGAGGTCGTTCTCGATGCCTGCGGCTCCGGCAGGCGCAGGGGAATTACTTGAGCCGGCGCCGTTGCTACCGTTGACGCCTGAGGGCTCGGCATCAAAGTCAATGAGAGACAGCTCGTTGGCGGCACTTGAAGACCCGGCAGCGGTGGTGGAGGGCGGGGGAGCACCCGCAGCGACCTTCTTGGCGGCCTCTATATCACCCTTCTTCATAAGCTTGTACCGCTCGACAGTACGATGTATGCTGTCGTTGATCTCCAAGAGCTTCGCCACCGCTTCGTGGTCTTCCGACTCCTCCTCGCACATCTTCTGGATCTTGGGTTGGGCGCTCTGCAGGGCTGCGGCCAGCTCGCTAAAGACGTCGCCGTCCTGCATCTTGTCGCCCTCCCGGAAGGCCTCTAACCGCTCCTCCAATAGGCGTGCCTTGGCCTGGATCTTGCCAACATCCTCGGCGGCCTTTGCTCGGTAATCGGTTTTGGACCGGGTGTCGTAGCCGGCCATGATCTTCATGAGGCGATTGGCCTCTTGCAGGTCCTCGGGAGCTCCGCGTCGGATGAGTTCCTGGAGCTTAGCTGACTGGGCCTCACGCTCCTCCTCCTCCATCTCTTCGGCGGATTTTAGGTTCTTTGGGGGTGACGAGGTCAGTACGCGGGTATACAGTTATGTGTACAGTTACGTATGCATCTATATATAGGTGGGTCTGAGGCACACTTACATCGCTGGGGTTGAGAACGGCGGCATCCTCTATGCGCACCTCCGGGAAGACGTAGCCCTTGTAGCTCAGCAGGCGGTGCATATCTCGGATGAAGCCCAGATCCTCCTTGTACCTGCTCGTATCGCATATGGTACCCCGCCACTCCTCGATGGCCTCGAGGATCTTCATCTGGACGCGGGTGGCGCGAATGGGCGGGCGCTCGGGGAAGCGCCTGACGAGCTCATTGAGGAACTCCTTGGTGCTTATTTGCAGGTGGAAGGGATAGCCGCAGTTCTTAACGCAGATGTCGAGGAGGTTGATGGCGAGGAGGGCGACGTTGGGGTTGCGATGGTTGATGTAACTGACGATAGCGGTGGCGGCCTCGCGCGGGGCGCTTCCCTTCTTGGAGTTGATGAGGTCGGAGATCTCGAGGTTGAGGGCGAGGTTGGGCTCGAAGTTCTCAGGGCTGCAGGCGGCCTGGATGAAGCGTTGGAGCTGGGACGGAGTGCGACCTCCATACTCGCCCCAGCGGTCGCGGGCGGCGGCGCGGGCAGCTGCGGCTTCCATGGCGGAGCGGTGACGTATGCGATGCGGTGTGGGAGAGACGAGGCGGAACAGAAGGAAGCGAGGTGCGATGAACGGTGTGAGGCGATCACCGTCGAGCGAGCCGGCGGAAAGCTGGAGGGGAGAGGGAGGAGAGTGAGGGAGGGAGGGAGGAGAGCGAGAAAGAGAGACAGCGAGCGAGCTGGAGAGGGAGCGGGGCGGTTAGACAGGGGGGAAGAGATGAGCGGAGCTCTACTTCGTAGGGCGAGGAAGAGGGCGAGGAAGAGGGCGAGGTCGGTCGATATGGGAGATCAAGTAGACAGCATCCAGCATGAAAGATTCAAGAACAATAGAGAATCGCAGTGAAAGCACAACGGCCGGCGAGCAATGGCGTTGTAGAGTTGCTGGCTTGTCCCCTGGTGGTGCTGCTGCAGCCTGTGGTATAGGGCCTGTAGCCTGTAGCCTGTCGCCTGTAGTCCGTAGCCTGCAACGTTATGTACGGATATTCCGGCCGGACACGCTGGTTGCTGTGAAAGAGGCCAGCAAGTAATAGCGTGTTGGCGGTGGTGGCAGTTGTCGGACTGTTGGTGACGGATTGCCTTAGTTCCTGAGCAAGGCACCTAGTAGCCGCCAATCCGGCCTAGCGTGTTTGCCCCTCCCCTTCACGGAGGAGGATCAGAAATGACTAAGCAACTGAGACCCCGGACCCGAGAATGGAATCTGTCAAAACACCAACACCACCATGCCTACGCCACGGTAGGAAGTGGCTGACGGTAGCTCATTGTTGACTTAAGCTTGAGGCTTGAGCATTCTCCATGTTTTATCGTCTAACTAGTGCAGCCGATGACGCCCGACCATGAAGGTGAACTGGGATCAGCATCCTGATCTTGTTGGTTATGCCGAACAGTGCGTTTCTTTCCTAGCGTTTACTGCCTCAGCCTACTGTGTAGCGAGGCGCAGCTGTTAGGCTGTCAGCTTGTCGCCTTCCGCACCTTGATAATTAGTTGATGATCCCCAGTTCAACCCAAGAAACCCAGGCTTCAATCAACATCAGCACCGGAGTCTGTTTATAACAGACACGCAAATAAAGCCACGATGACGACCCATCTACCTAATACCCTGGAAGCAAGCACGCAGACGTTCGACACACAGGAGACAAGCGCACCCAAGACAAGGACAAATGAAGCACCAACGACGCTGTCCAGTAAGTTATTTGTGATCCCGTTCATCACCCGCTTCTTGCTTCACATCCCTACCGCCATATTGGGCTCCTGGTGTATCTCGACATATGACGAAGCCGCGTTCTGGGGGGACGACTTTAGTGCGGCTCCCTATTGCGGGAGCCATATGCGGGCCCTGCATTCAACCGGTATTGTGGTATGTTGAACGATACTCTTATGAAGGCGGAGAAGAAATGGCATTCTGAGTCTGACTCTGGCTCCGGTATAGGCATTCATCGCATTTGCCTGGAACTTCCTCCAGTTCATCCCGTCCGCTTTTGTACAGGGACTGGTTCAAGCCACTATTGGCGTCGTTGACATGGCCCTGGTCTTGGCGCTCTTGGTTGGCGCCATGATCCAGGCGGCCTATCTTCCCCAGACCTGCGATAGCTGCCCTATTTCGACATTATTCGGCGGCCCTGGGGGCACTTACAATTCCGATCTCAGTGACTGGTGTGGGGACCTGGGCTCCGACATGAAGTTTGGTATTGGAGTCACGTAAGTCGTCCGCCCAGATAGTGCACCACATGGCAACCATGAGCTATTGCTGACGCGGTGTGATGGGGAGCAGATGCCTATACTCGATTTGCGCTGTTGCAAATTTATGGCTTGGCTTTGGCAAAGCCCGAAGAGACGCAAAGCTGGGCCAGTCTACCCCAAAGGACCTGTGGATAGCCAACAAGGCCTCCATCATCACGCTGCCAGTCGGGAGGCTCGTCGCGAGATCTATATCAAGAGCACTAGGTAAAAAGGATGCCCGTAGGGCTAGGGTAGGAAAGACGTTCGAGTCGTTTGAGAGCGAATCGACCGCGGCAGCAGAAGAGACGATTGGATTGATAGATCAAAACGAGATGACGACGACACTGAACTGGACAACTTGAGTCGGTTGTCGGGGGAGACTGAAGACAGCTCTGGGCACTTGAAGATAGCTGGTACTAAGCAAGAAAGGTCTTGAGATTTAGATATATAGACTATTCCGCCGTAGACTAGATGGCAGTCCGTTGTGGCGTTCCTCTCAAGCCACAGTAAAATATCCTTTTAAGGACTGTGTGTGTGCCCCTCCATTCATCAACCCCCACTACTCCGTAATTACGCATCTCAGTGCAACAATCTTCAAGAAAAATCTCCAACTCACTCTTATCAAATATCCATCGACTGGAATTGCACTGTGATTACGACTCTAAACACTGCAGAAATGGTCCGTCACAAGAAAGACAACTTCAGGGGCAAACGTGGGGGCAGCGCCCACGGCCCCCCGCGATCTCGAGGACCCCTCGGCAACGACGACGATGACGCCTCTGGATCTCGAAGACGTCCGGCCTTCAAGGCGGCCTGCTGGGATCTCGGCCACTGCGACCCCAAGCGCTGCTCCGGAAAGAAGCTCTTGAAGCTCGGCATGATGCGCGACCTGCACCTTGGCCAGCGCCACAACGGCGTCATCATCACCCCCAACGGCAAGCAGGTCGTCTCGCCCGCCGACCGCGACCTCATGGACCAGTTCGGTGCCGCCGTCGTCGAGTGCTCCTGGGCTCGCACGCAAGAAGTCCAGTGGAACAAGGTCGGCGGCAAGTGTGAGCGTCTGCTGCCCTACCTCGTCGCCGCCAACTCCGTCAACTACGGCAAGCCCTGGCGCCTCAACTGCGTCGAGGCCCTCGCCGCCGCCTTCGCTATCTGCGGCCACCTGGACTGGGCCGAGCAGATTCTCGAGCCCTTCTCCTACGGGCCTTCCTTCCTTGAGATCAACTCTACCATCCTCAAGCGCTACGCAGCCTGTGCCGATGCCGCCGAGATCAAGAAAGCAGAAGAGGAGTGGATGGAGCAGCTGGAGAGAGAGTACGCCGAGAGCCGAGAGGAGGGCGAGGATGATATGTGGACCAGAGGCAATACTAATCGAAGGCGGATTGGTGCTTCCGATGACGATGACGAAGACGACTCGGATAACGATGACGACGAACAGGGCAGCGACGCCGAGAGTATGGACGGCATATACCTGGGCAAGAAGCCCCCGAAGACCGCCAAACTAGTCCACCAAGACGACTCAGACGAACAGGACAAAGACCCATACGCGATATCCGACGACTCAGACGACGAAGCCGCCATGGCCGAAATCCGCCGCAAAGTCCTCGCCTCGAAGGCATTCTCCAACGCCACCCCCGCAGACTCCCGCAAGAAACCCGCCACCATCCCCAACCCGCAGCAACGCCTCAAGCCGGCCTCTGACGTGGAGCCCGACTCGGACAATGACGACGAAGAAGAGGACGACGAGTTCGACAACATCATTGCCGCCACACCCGTCACCGACCGCATCGGGCTCGCCAAGCTGGAGAAGGAGCGCGAGCGCGCTGCTATCACGACCAAGACCTTCTCGGCGAGTTTCACGTCGGCGCCTGGGAGAGGTTGACTGACGTTCGAGAGAGAGGTAGGTGAGGGCTGTTAGACCGGGGCCTAATGAGGGCTTAATGAAGAGTTCAAAGAGCCCATTTAGTTTTCTGCCCTGGTGAAGTAACACGTCGAGAAGCCTGTCTTTCATCTTATCAAGGAGTATCTCCTTAAGTGCGCTAAGGTGCCAGTGATATAAATGTCTCCACATCAATCCTGTTTAATAGAGTACCATAAAAAGCAGTAACAGCAGGCGGATTATCGAAGTTCTAGCGTAGCAAGGGGGGTCGACAATACCTCTACACACACTCTGTGCACACGCAAATTGAAGTAGCAACTATCTTGTGTACTTCAATTGGCTGAGAACCCCGTTAGCTACTACACAAACTCGCATCTTAGCGCACTTAAGGAGATAGTCAGAAATACGCAATGCACCTGTATTGAGGTTGGGTTCTATGGTCTACGCCAAGTCGCTCCTTGAGCTAATGCTATCCTCATCCCATCGTAGCCTACAAATACGCCATTTCTTCTTAATACAATTCATACATGATGGGCACATGGCAAAAGCGAGCCGGCCTCGTTATAACCCAACCTGCCGACCACCATGCCTTCTTCCCGCATTCCTTTTCGTACAATTCCTTTTCTTTTACTGTTTTTACAAGTGTCGCTTCTCCTTGACCTCTTCGTATGTCTGGATCTGGTCGTCGATCTGCACATCTTGGAAGCCCTCGAAGCCGATACCGCACTCGGTGCCCTTGCCCATCTCCATGACGTCCTTCTTGACATGCTTGAGCGTGATGATTTTACCTGGCAGAATATAAAGTCAGAGAACGAATGTTTGTTTAGGAAAGGGATGATCAATCAGACTTACCGTCGAAGATGACCTTGCCGCGGCGAAGCACCTTGACCATAGACGTCCGCTTAATGGAACCGTTGCGGATCTTGCAACCGGCGATGTTCTGGCTGACACGCTTCTTGAGATTGATGGCAAAGACCTGTAGGATATCGGCTTCGCCGAGGACGCGGTGGGTGACAATCTGCGGCAGGAGCTCCGACAGCGCGTCCTTGACCTCGTCGGCGACGTGGTAGATGACGCTGTGGTCGATGATGCGCACCTTGTTCTCGTCGGCGCGCTGGCGGATGTGCGGCTGGATGGCGTTGTTGAAGTTGACAATGACGCTGTTGGACGTGGCGGCGTGGTCGACGTCGTACTCGGAGATGGGGCCGACCGACGAGCGCAGGATCTTGGTCTGTACCTCGTGATTGCCGATCTCCTGGACGGTGTTGTTGACAGCCTCGACGGAGCCGGCCACATCGGCCTTGACGATGACGTTCTGGTAGATGATGCCGGGCTCGGCGACGCCGGCGGGGACTTCGACTCCTCCCGCCTCCGCCGCCGCCGCCGCCTCCTCCGCAGCGGCCTTTTCCCGGAGCCGTTGCTCGTGCTCGACGAGCTGAGCGGAACTCTCCTCTCGCTCGGCCATCTCTTGTCGGTATTCGATTGCCGTCTTGGCTTTGCCCTCGTCCGGCGACTGGAGGACCCGTTCTCCGGCCTCGGGCAGATCGCGCCAGCCCAGGACCTCAACTGGTGTTCCAGGGGGAGCCTCAGGTATCTCGATACCAGCCTCGTTGCGCAGCACGCGGATCTTGGCCCATGTCTTGCCGGCCACGATGTAGTCGCCTAGGCGAAGGGTTCCTCGTTTGACGAGCACCGAGGCCGACTTGCCGACCTGCTTGATGCTGGACTCCAGAACCCACCCCTCGGCCATGCCGTCAGTCTCAGAACGGACATCGAGCATTTCAGCGAGAGTGACGATGTTCTCCTCGAGGTCTTCCATTCCCTTGCCAGTCTTGCCGCTGACGCAGACAACCTGGACATCACCTCCGTAATCCTCAATCTCGACTCCGTGACGAGCAAGATCAGCCTTGACCTGTTCGACCCTAGCGTCCTCTTTGTCGATCTTGTTGATCGCCACGATGATGGGAACCTTGGCCGACGTGGCATGCTTCAGTGCCTCGATGGTCTGGGGCATGACACTGTCGTCGGCAGCCACCACCAAAACAACGATATCCGTTACATTAGCGCCTCGTTGACGCATGGATAGGAACGCCGCGTGGCCGGGGGTATCTAGGAACGTGATTTGCTTCCCGGACGACATGTTGACGACGAAGGCGCCAATATGCTGCGTAATGCCACCATGCTCCCTAGCGGCAACTGACGACTTCCTCAGCCAGTCCAAGAGGGTGGTTTTGCCATGATCGACGTGGCCCATGATGGTGACGACAGGCGGGCGAGCCGGGAGCGTGGACGGGTCCTCTGGAGCAGGTCGAGGCCGCAGATCACGCTTGGAGCCTGTGTCAATTGTCGGCTCAAGTCCATACTCCATGGCAACAAGACCAGCCGTGTCTCCAGTCATGATGGTGTCCTCGGTGATATCCTCAAAGCCCATGTTTGCCAGGTCGCGCAAGAAGTTGGGGACCGGGAACCGTAGAGCATGGGCTAGATTGGAGATGCTGATGTACTCGGGGAGGAAGATCTGGACTGCCTGCTCTTCGACGTGCTCACCAGCACGTCTCCGAGCATCCTTCTCAGCCTTCCGACGTTGCCTTGCCTCCCACTTCTGCATAGCCTCATCGTCCCAGTCTTCGTCTTCCTCCTCGCGTCTCCGTCGGTTCTTCTGGCGCTTGTCCTTCTTGCCCCCTGCTTTGGCAAACTCCTCCTCCTCCTCTTCAAATCTTGATTTCCGTCGTGGCTGATCACTGGCCTGGTCCTCGGACCAGGGAGCGTTGGGCTTCGACGTTTCAAAGGACCCGAACTTACCCTGCCCTTGTGATCCTGCGGCAGATCTGTGGCCTGGGCCTTGACTATCCTGGCCAGCCGTTTTCTTGCCACGGAAACCGGTGACTCTATTCTCAAGAGCTTCCCAAAAGTCGCCCTCTCCCTTAGTCGAGCTTTCGGTCACCTCTTCCTTATCGCCCCGCCGTGAGCGCTTGAGTTGACCCCAAACTTCAGATCCTCCAGCGCTTTTATCTGCTTGGGTCTTTTGTGGAGGGGTCACCTTCTTCTGAGCCGGAACTTCCGTGTCTACTTTGCGAGCGCTAAAGGCGCCCCAGGGAGCTTGTTTCGGCGTAGACGACGTCTGAGAGGTTTGGGCTTTGGCGGGCTGGCTTTGAGACCAAGACGATGGTGTCGCCACCGGAGCAGGGTTCCGGTCGATCTTGAATGCCTCGGCAAGCAACGAACTCGACAACGGGCTGGATTGCGACTTGGGTGTATTGTCCTCGGACCACATGTCTTTGTTCTTCGATCGGTTTGATCGCTTGTTGTTCTTCTTCGAGGTTGCGTTGTTTGATGTGTCGTTGGGAGTATTCGCATTGCGTGACGGTTTCGGTGACGACTTGGCGGGGGCGAGGCCCATCTTCTGTCGAGCCTCCCGCTCGTGAGGAAGAAGCGCATTAGGCTTAGACGGGTCGTTCTGAGTCGCTGGGGGAGTGCTCGCGAAGGAACCAAAGCTTCCTAGCCCAGCGCCAAACCCTCCTCCAGGGAAGCCTCCCGGTCGCGGGGGGTTACTATTATCATTCGGCCCGCGTAGCGAGGAGCTCGTCGACAGAGCACGTACTCCAAATGACTGCGAACCGAGGTATCTCAAACGCTCCGAGGTCCCCAGGGGTGTTATTGAGCCTGCGCTGGTCGAAAAGCGGCCATTTCTGAGCTGTTCTTCCCTCGGCGAGAGCTTGTGTCGGCAGAAAGCGCATACATATGGATTGCAGCACTCCTATGAACCGGTGTCAGTCAATTGCAGTTGAACAATCGGTATAAGGATCAAATCTAACCTGTAACGTGCGAGCCCTCAACATTGCCGCGACGGGGAATTGCCAGACCTAAAGTGACCGTCTGACATGGACTCGATGGTCGTTGTAATGCTCGGTTTCGGCAACACTCATCATGTGTGGAGTTGAACATTTTCGGTCCGCCACAGCGGGCGGCGAATGGCAGGTGTGGCTTAATAACAAGTGGGACCGACACGCCACAGAGCAGATGCTAGAATGGGTTCAGTGGTACTCGTGGCAACGAAGAAATTGCACAGTGAGGATGGATGGGCGGGGGGGGGGGAGCAATATTTGAATTTTGAATCATTTTTCATTAAAGAACTCATTGAAAATTTAGTAAAATCCATTTGATGCGCAGGCGATTTACAATGGCTGCGCAGGGGCGGCTACCGACAGCTATTTTTGTCAGTGGAGCTACGACAAGCCATCTCACAGTATCCACTCAAGAACACATATCAACTACACTCATCTCATAGACACGCGACTCTCCAACGCATTGTCTACAACATTTCTTACAGACAACGCCAAATCACCCTGGTCAAGCATGGCGCCCTCCAGACGCGCAGGAAAGGCCAAACAGGCGCGGGCATCACCGCAGGATGGATCTCCGCCCTCGCCGTTCAAGCGGCCCCCGGAAGTCCTGGAACCCTTCATCAGTACCCTGTCGGAGAAGCACGTCTACATCACGCACATCGACTCGAAGCCCGCCGAGTTCAAGCGCAAGATCTTCCTCGTGCCCGTGGGGATGAACGTCGCCGTCGTCCTCCTCTTCGTCATGCGCATGTTCTGGATCCTGCCCTGGTACATCAAGCTGGTCGCCTCGGCCCTGGGCCATCCGAACGAGACGACCTGGACGCCCATCGATGCGCCGTGGTCCGAGAGCGCGTGGGAGGTGGCCAAGCGCGCTCTGACCATGTTCTTTGACTTCGTGCTGTTCGTCTTCGTCTGGCCATGGCCCGTCGAGTTCGCCGCCGGCCAGGCTCACGGCAACCCGTGCCAGTGGCGATGGCAGGTCGGCTTCCGGGCGCGGGAGATCTACGTCCGGCGTAGTCGCGAATGGGACCAGGTCCTCAAAGACATCTTCGCGGACAAAGACTCCCGGACGGTGCTGTTCACGTACCTCGGCCAAGCCACGTCGCCCATAATCCAGGAGCAGAAGACCGGCTATCTCCTGATGAACGGCCAGTGGGATCTCGATTGGGCCGAGATGGTCCACGCCCACCGTCTCGTCGACAAGAAGGACATCGCCATCGAGGCCTTCAAGGGCCTTGTTCTAGTGCACCACCGCGACTACGGCTGGATGGTCTACGACACGCAGGCTAGCGCGGCGTCAGACGAGGACCTGCGACGCCGCCAGGTGTTTGCGTTCCGGGATACTCTGACGGCCATGGGCAAGGAGGATCTGTTTTATCGCTGGGTGGAAATCGTTCAGTTTGAATCGACGCAGCCAGGTGGGTTTGGTCCCGACGAGCAGGAGGTTGCGGCCAGGAAGATTCGGGAGATGTTCGAGGACCAAGGCATCAACTTCGACGAGTTGTGGAAGCAGAGCGTGGGGGCTATGGGTTTCACAGGAGAGTAAACAGCGGTGTTAACTGTATCAACAACCGACGATGGCAATAATTATTATTCCCATTAGTCGCAGCGCGTTTGTATAAAATGTACAGTAAGTAACAGAATAGATACAGAGGCTGGGGGTTCTTTAAATAAGGACACTAAGTAGAAAGAGTCCAATACATAAGTGAGGACTCAACGAGGTCAAGACCTTAAAACCCAATTACTACATCTACTAAACACCCATAGGGAAAACCTCACACACATACTCAAATCTATCACAACACATCCATCACCGTATTCCACTCCAGGCAAGGTTCCAAAAGTGACAAAAGTAAACAAGGATAATAAGGCATAAGATAATTATCTACTAAAAAAAACATCAACCAAAAGAAAGTAACAGTGAAGGAACAAGAGAGCGATTCGAACCTCAAACCTCCACACAAAAAAAAGAAACCCACCTTTTACGCCCTGCTACTGTTCTCAGCGACAGTACTACAGCGCGTCCAGCTTTCGCCTTTGGCCTGGATATTTCTTTGCACCGCTGCCCAACCTCGGACGCCGCGCAGATCCCCCCGTCGGGTTCACTAGGCAGACTAGCCAGGGGTTGGTGGTGTGTCTGAGGGCAAGTCAAGTCCTAGGAGGGTGGTCCCCGGGTTAAATGCGCGGCGTTGTGAAGACTGTGCCTGGTACTCACCGGGGCGTCCCCAGGTTTCCCTAAGCCAGTCCTCGAACAACCCGAACATTTAACCACTCGACCACTCCGTCCCAGGTTCCTTGCCCGCTGTTAGGAGAGACTGGTTTATTCTCCCCTATAAGGGTATGCGTGCTGTGCCAGCTGTAACCATGGTTGGCAGCTGGCGAGCGTTCGTCAACCGCTGGAACATAGCCAATGTGGGTCCGAGCAAACAAACTCAAACGCGCTGAGCCACCAAGGGTTCGAGTTCGAATCCTTCAGCATCTGACTGGCCAGGGATACCAAATTCTTGTTGTAATTGGACATGGAGGGACATCCCAGCATAACGCCGGGGCTCGTTCATTTAATCGATCCCGACGGGATTGATAACCCACAGCTTCATGATCCGAAGGAGAACGCAACCCTTGGACCATCAGAAAGGGAAGACTCCTCCAGTCTAATCACAGGGCACTTGCCACTTGCGATCAATACTTCTAAGCCATGTCGAAAGCCAAACCGCATGCCCTACCCTGATGATCCTGAGTTTAAGCGTCACTTGACGGACTTCTAGAGCAAATGGAGTTGCCATCAAGGCATTGGCAACGCGATTTATCCATGTCTCATACAAATAAGCCTAGCTTCTTGAAGGTAGTTCCATCGTGGTAGTCGAAGTTGGCATAGGTGTGCGACTCGTAGTTCGGTATCGGATCCAGTCGCGTTTTTTTTTGGAGGATCGGCTCAGTCGGTATGGAAAGGTCCAGCCAAAATAGGAAGCAATTGACAGTTACGAGGGACAAGAATTGTTTCTAACTATAAGGGAAAGATAAGATGGAACTAATCAAAGAAAAGAACGATCTAGGGAGGAGGATTATGGAGGTAGAGGCATATCTCTTGATATTGGCGGTCGTCAGGATGAGGGGATGAAGTCGGTGGTGGAGCTCTGCAATCGGCATCTTGCCCCTGCGCCTACCCTTGCTGCTTACCTAAGTAAGGCTTGGACTGAATCGACTGCTGGAGCCGCCTGCCTTGGCAAGCTTGGCTTGCCTTGTGGTCCGTGCGCGAGGTCAAGCCTTTTGAGTTTCGAGTTTCGGCGATTTCCAAAGTTGGGCTTCACAGTGGCAGTTGGTAAGTAGCTAGCGCAACGGGCGGTGAAACGACCGAACGAGAAGGAATACTGGCCAGCCAGGCCTTAAATTGCAGCAAATCAGTGGGCAGCATGCTCCCTTGAGGATACTGCATACATGGGGCTTGGGAGCCATTCTGCCTTGCCATTGGTAAATTTGAGTGTGCCAGAAGACGTCCTTCGTATCTACTGCATATCTGATCAGAGGGGGCATTCTTGTGGTGTGTAAGGGAGCTATTGAGATGCTGCCACGCGACCTATTCACTACACCAACTGGAGCCTCCTTTTCTGGCTGCCATGGGAAGACTTGGAACGTGCTCAAGTATCGATGATCAGTTGGAAGAGCCCGCATTGTCTCTCCCTCTCGGCACCTACATAGTAAGCATATTGAACAAAAGCTTCCTGTCTTCCTGCCTTCCAGGCTTCCAGTATTGTGCCTTACCTTAGTCCACTTCCCCTGGTCGAGGCCATCTTGGAGAAATTTCCATCATCGCCTCCCCCATCGATACGGCTTCCCCATCCTTCTCATTATCCTCGTGTCATTCTATCCCGTCTCCACCGGTGATCATTTCAATACTTCCCTCCAGCTTCAGCCTCGGGCCTACTACGTAGTGCGTGCGGAAAATCCTCCTCGCCGCTCCACCACTCTTATTATACTTGCCAATCTGTCGAAGCCAACAGCCATATCACCTCTACTTGCCATCTCTTACGATATTCGAGAGACAACTGCGCTCTCAAGAATTTACCGTAACAGGCAATGACTTAAGCCATCAATTAACCCTGCTCTATTACTCTGTTCACAGCCCATCAAATCAGTCATTCAACTGGTGAGTTTCTCCAAGAATAGCGACCGTCCCGTCCTCGAATTCCAATGGAAGCCCCCCCCCGACTATCTATCAAGAAGCGAGCAATCCGTTCCCTTTCCTTCGCCTTCCCCTTGTTCTTGTCTCACCGGCCATCCCGTTTCTCCTTGAAGGCTCCATACTTACGAGTAGTACTTCAGTCCTCGGAGACGATTCGCGCAGCAACTAAGTACTACTCTGCAGTCCCCACTACGCCTGGCCCATATCCCGCCCATTGCCCACTGACTGCGCGCCCACTGTCCACTCCCCTATTAAAAGCTAACCGGCGAGGTCGACCCAGACTAGCACCCCTAAATTCTGGACGGACGCGCAACTAGTCCAAGGTGGCCCGCCCACCCCGAGTTCAGTCAGGTTCAGCTTCAGTCACGTTGGAAAGTCCCCCTTCCGACCGCATCTCGCCAAAACGACACCACCACCCGCCCGCCTCCGTCCCGGACCTCGATCTCGCCTTCTCCTCCCCCATACATACAAAATCCCCCGCTCACGCACGCACACTCGAATCATGTCGTCGGGATTGACGCGACGTCGCGGTGCAGGCGGCGCCACCAGGGCCAACTCGACCGAAGGCGACTCCAGCAACGGCGCCGGAGCCAGGAACCCTTCGTCCAGCACCCGAGACGCCGGCCCCGAGACCGCCTACGAGAGCACCGAGAATGGCCACAAGATCGCCTTCGATCCTCGAGATATCAGCGAGAGCGCCGAGCGCAGCAAGCAGCCCAAGCTCACCCTCATGGAGGAGGTCCTACTGCTGGGCCTCAAGGACAAGCAGGTATGGACGCGCAGAGCCTCCCATCCTTCCATCTTCCCATCCTCCCATCCACGAATCTAGCCTTAACCACCGCACCCGCCACCACAGGGCTACCTCTCCTTTTGGAACGACAACATCTCCTACGCCCTCCGCGGCTGCATCGTCCTCGAGCTGGCATTCCGTGGCCGCATCGCCATGGAGAAGGACGCCTCCAGGCGACGGTTCCCTCTGGCTGACCGCAACATCGAAGTCATAGACGACACCCTCACCGGCGAGGTCCTCCTCGACGAGGCCCTCAAGATGATGAAGCAGAGCGAAAAGATGAGCGTCAGCTCCTGGATCGATCTCATGAGCGGTACGCACACCTTGCCAAACCCCCCTCCGTTCCCCCTTTGCTTGAACTCCGTCGCTGACGCGCCCCTGTTTCAACCATCCAGGCGAGACATGGAACCTGATGAAGATTGGATACCAGCTCAAGCAAGTTCGAGAGCGCCTCGCCAAGGGCCTTGTCGACAAGGGCATCCTCCGCACCGAGAAGCGCAATTTCCTCCTCTTCGACATGGCCACCCACCCTGTCGCCGACGGTGGTGCCAAGGAGGAGATTCGCCGCCGAGTTCGCAATATCTTGACCCAGCGCACCGTCGTCCTCAACGGCAGCCAGTTCCTCCCCGAGTCACTCGAGTTCCGCTACATGCGCAGCCTCGCCATGGTCTGCGCCGCCTACGCCGCCAATGTCCTCGAGAATGCCCTGTCAACTCTTGGTCACGAGGCCCGCGAGAGGGCCTTTGCCCAGACCGACGAGCTGCTGGCTGACTACAGCCAGTGGCCCTTCGGCAAGAAGGCTACCGGCAACGGAATCGGGGCTAACTTGCCCCAAGTGATCGCCGAGGTGGGTTGAAATACAAGAACTTGCAACTCTGTCAGATGCCGTGATTCTGACATGCCTTTCCAGGAAACCAACTCCGGCAAAGACAAAGAGCTACAGCTAGAGGTTGTGGCGGCGTGCTTGAGCGTTTTTACCCGCCTCGACTCCCTCCTCTAGACGAGGTAGTCCTGGGCCATGCGCGCATCTACTGTCGACGAGCATCATGCCTTGGCTTCTCACCGTCGCCATCCCCATTCCAACTTGCGCCTAAGCCGAGCCGATGCCAAGCCGATTCTTCTCCTCCAACTCTCTGTCCCATCGAACCTTACACTCCGACCCGTCCTCTGCCGCCTCACCGACCTAACCACCCCATGATAACAATCTCACCCACCGCCTTTCCTACCCTCAATCCCGGCAGGCATGAAGAAGATAACAGACCTCCTCAAAAAAACACCAATCACCATATGGAGCAGTCGAAGGAATTACCCGGCTTGGGTAGCAGCGGGGCGTCCCCATCATATACGGTAGCTGGGCGAGGTCCCCCCCCCCCCCTTTTTTTTTTGGCTGAGAAGCGTCCCAGCCACAGGGCACTCCCCTCCGGCTCGTCGAGATGTGTGAAGCCCCGTCATAAGCTGTTGGTGGTGGTTTGTGCGCCCCTTCTTTTTATGTGCTTTTTATTTTTGTTGAGACCTATTTATTCTTGGGAACGGAGACAGACAACCTGGCGGACAGGATTGCGATAAGAGAATGCGTGTGTGAGTGTGCTGTTTGGGTGTGTTTTCTCGGGATGGATGGACGGACGGATGGAAAGTTCAATGCCAAGCGTAGCCGTCCTGTATTGCCATCGCTGTTGCTCTGGTTCGGTACTGTTGTAATGAAGCAAAAAAAAAACAGGGGAAAATAGGCGGCTGTCTCTTGTAAGCTTTTTCTGGGTTCCCTTCGTTCTGCGTTTCTTGAGCCTCATTCTGGGATCAAATCGTCGTTGGCGTACGACGACAAATCACGACAAATGTTCCAAAGTGTTTTATGACTATTCACGCTCAACCAAGTTTTTTTTCATGAAGTGTTCATCTTGTAAGCCTATGCTCGCTCATGGTTCATGCCCAGTCCATTATATGCCGAAGAAAAAAAAAAGGAATTGCCAACTCGTTGAGCCGAGCCAGCCAAGTTGCAAGTTGCAAGTTGTGTGTAGCTATCCATCTAGTACACAAATGTACAATCCCCCCCCCCCCCCTTTCCGCCCCGTGGACTCCACCAGCGCCGGTTGTCGAGCAAAGAAAGAAGTTGTCGCTTTTACTTTTCGAGTTGCTTTTGTCTCCACCTTGACCTTTTTTGCTTTAGGTCCCGCCTTTCATTGGCTCCTCGTGTTCATGACTTACTTCTTCCGTCCACCGACGCCCAGGCTGCCCTCGAAGCCTGGACGTCCCTTCTTCTTGGTGGAGGCGCCGCCCTTCTTCTTCTTGCCCTTGCCGGACTTGTGAAGGAGCTTGTCGTCGCGGCGACTGCGGAGGTTATCCTCGCGCTTGCGCTGGCGCTCCTTCTGGGCCATCTTGACACCATCGGTGCGATCTGACCAGGCCTTCTCGCTCTTCTTTTTAGCAGTCTCCTTACGCTTAACGGCGCGCTTAAGAAGCGCTTCGTCGTCGTGGATGCGCTCGCCCTGTGCGCGGCGACGGGCCGTCAGCCAGAGATCCTTCTCGGCGATGTCGGCCTTCTTTTCCGGGTCGAGCTCTTGTAGGCGCTTCTTCGCATTTTGGACCTTAATGAGGGCCGTCTTAGGGTCTGAGGGTCCCTTCTTCTTGCCTTCGCTGAGGACGTAGCTGAGGTCGCGGGAGAGCTGGGAACCATCGCCAAACGCCACGCGGCCGAAGGCAAAGTTGCTCGTGTTCTCGTCCAGTTCGACAGCCGGGCTCATAACACCTGGAGAGGTGGACGCTAGGGCCTCCTCGCGCTTGCGGTCCTCCTCCAGCTTGGCCTGTTTCCTCAACTCTTGCTTGTTGGCCTTGCGCAGGGCCTGCTTCCGCCGTCGTGACTCAATCAGCTCCTGGCGCGTCCGGATGGGCTTGCCATCAGGTCCGTCAGCTTTCCTGGCGGCTCGCAGGGCCTCGATCTTTGCGGCGAGGCGGGCTCGGAGTGCAGAGGTGTCGGCGGGGATCTTGATGTGCTTAGGTTTCTCTGAGGGGGGGATGGTAGATGATACGGAAGTGGTGGTGCTGGCGGGTTCGGCGAGAGCCTCTGTGGGGGCTGCAGAGTCGTTAGTGTCGAAGGTGGGAGAGTGAGGTTCGGAGTCGGGACTTGAGGTCTCGTCATCCTTCTCTAGACCCGAGATGTCCATAGGCTGCACGTCACTGTCGACGGGAGCAGTCTCTTCCACGTCGACATCGTCAGGCTTTGACGCCTTTGCGGCGGTGCTCTTTGCTTGTTTCTGAGCAGCTTTCTTCTGGGATTTAGATGTAGGGGCAGGGGTGTCATCTTTCTCGGCTTCGGGCTCCTCCGCCTTGGTATTCTTCTTGTCGGTCTTCTCCTCGGTCTTCTTCTCCTTCTTCTGCTGCTTCTTCTTCTCTTCCTTCTCCTGCTTCTTTTTTTCCTTGGCTGCCCTCTTCTCCTCCTTCTTGGAAGGTTTGGAGGACGTCGCCTCGGCGGTGTTTTCGGGCGTGGGCTCGCTGTCATCGAGCTTCTGCTTCTTGTTGGCCTCGGGTGCCTTAACCTTCAGACCCTC
>QGQB01000040.1:0-25644 GCA_003385265.1 Neonectria hederae | reverse complement strand
ATTTATATAAAACTAAATAAAAAAATACTATAATAGAAAAAGGATAAAGAGATTATCCTTCTAGAAGGAAGATATAACTTACTTTATAATAAAAAACATTAAAATAAAAAGATAAAATAAAAAACTAAACTATAAATTTATTAGATTCTATAAAATTATAAAGAAAATCTTAGAAAATAACTATAGATTAAACTTATTACTAAAAGTTAGACTTTACTTAGTTTTCTATATTATACTCCTTAAAATAATAAGAAATACTATTTATATAAAGTTTAGTAATAAATATAAAACTAAGGTTAAAGGACTAAAAGAATATATAGTAAAAATAATTTTAAATACTTAAAAAGTAAATAATTAAACTAAATATTTTATTAAATAGAAAGATTACTTAGAGAATAATAATTAATAAGAACCTATAAAAAACCTTACTTATATATAATACTTCCTAAAGAACTTTTACTAATAATACTAGAATTAAATAAAGTAGAATAAGTATTTAAATTAATAGTATTCTAATTAATTACTTTATAATCCTTTAATAATTAAACCTTAAAAAGAGCCTTAGAATAAATAGTAATATCTTACTATTCTATTGCTTTTAGTTTATTTAAATCCTTATAACTTTAATAAACTATCTTAGTTATTTTCTTATAAAGATACTTTTCTTAATAATATAAATATTATAATTATAAGAAAGCTTTAAAGAGATTAGCTTTAGCTTATTCTTTTTACTTTTCTAATTAATCCTTCTCTTAGGAAATATAAGTAATTATAATAAATTAATACTATAAAAAACTATAAGCATAAGAAACTTATAAGCTTATAAAGATATATTACTAAAATTATAATTTATATATTTTTTTTCTATATAGAAATTATATTATAGTTTTCTTTCTATAATAATATAAGAATAATAATTTACTTTAAAATAAATAAAATAGTAAGGTATCTTAAAGTTAAACTTTTTAATAATATTAGTAATATTACTATAATAAGTAGATAAAACTTTAGGGTATAATAAGTTCTTAGAGATATAACCTAATATTATAATTAGATAAGGGGATAAGAATAATTATAAGATTAGAAAATAGTAAATACTTATCTCTTAGGAGAAAGGCTTACTTAATAAGCCTTAAGGATAAGACTAATAGAAGGGGAATATTATATTATAACCTAGGCTAAAACTAAGTAGTTATAATTAGTAGAATTATCTTAATACTTACTTTTTCCTTTCTATTATAATATATAATATATATATATTAAATAGGCTCTATTTAATATAGTTTAATACTATAGATATATATACATTAAATAAGTACTATTTAATATAACTTAATACTATTTAACTACCTAGTAATTATAGTATATATATATATTTACTTAGTATATTAAATAAGAACCTTAAGCTCCTTAGCTATTAATACTATAATTAGATTTATTTCTACTTAATTATATAATAACTTACTATTATATATTATTAATATAACCTATATTACTTATTATAATGTTTTAATCTACTTAATCATTAAATTATACACTTTAGACTTACCTTAGACCCCTAGGTTAAGCCTGACTATTATATAAATTATATTTATTATAGAAATCTAAATTAACTTAATTTCTAGCTTTAAGCTAAATAGGCTAATACTTATTATTATACTATTTCTTAGCTTTAGTAATAGTAAAGTCTAAGGTAAGTTATACTTCTTTTTATATAACTTCTCTTAGGAATAATAGATTAATAGCCTTCTAATTAAGTAATTATATAGCTTTTAGTAAGTTATAAAGGTTAGTATTAAAAAGGAACTTATAAGCTAAGGCTTATATACTAATATTATAAGTATTATTAAAGTATTATTATAGGGCTAAAAGAATATAAGTTTAATTAGATTTAGGGTTTTCTATATAGTAGAATCTTATAGTGATTTCTATAGTTTAATTATATTTCTTAGAAATACTATTAGCCTAAGGGTAATATATTATAATTATTATAAGCTTTATACTAAAGGTAATTTATAAAGTCTTTTAGAATAGAGAAATAAACTTTAAATTATAGTCTAAGATAATAACCTTTAATATACTTTAATTAAATAATATAAATTACTTTACTAAGATAATAACTTAGTAGTCTATTAAATACTTTAAGTAGCTAGGGATATAGAAACCTTTCTTACTTACTATATAAGTAATTATAAGAAGGGTATTATAAAAAGAGAAGTCTTTAAGAACTTAAAATAAGTTCTTTATAGAGACTAAGGGTAAGTAAATAATAAAGTCTATTATAATAGTATATATTAGTATTACTAGGGGATAAATAGGCTTATAGTTAGTTTATCTTAAGTAATAAGTTTAGTATCTATAGATATATTTCTTAACTTTATAATAAAGATTATAAATATAGAGTTCTAATAGTTCTTATATTATTCTCTTTATTCTAAAGTAATTATAGCTATTATAAGCTATCCTAAGGATTTCTTTCTTTATATTATAAGGTATATAGAGTCTAATATAATTATCTATACTATTATAATATAATAGTCTATCTTAAAGTATAAAGGGTATACTAAGCTTAAAAGCTCTAATAGTATCCTTACTAACTAATTAATTACCTACTGTAAAAGCTTTCCCTAGGATTATAGAGATAACCTTAGAGAAATGCTTATTTATTATATAACTAACCTAGAAGTATTACTTAGTATTATTAGTTATTAGGGCTTTAGATACTATTAATATATTATTTAATACTATATAATTTAACTAGAGCTTTAGTAAGTTAAAGTTAGTCTCTAGGGTAATTATATAGCTTAGAGCATTAGGGATAAAGTTCTTTTTACTTAGGAAGTAATATATATAAAGATTATACTTAGAAAGATATATTAAGACTATAACTAGCTATTAGTTTATTTAATTAGTACTTAAAGTCTTAAGAGTTATTTTTTTAATAATCTATTTAGTAATAGAATAATTAGTTAATATAACTATAAGAAGCTTAGAGGATTATAAGAATATTTAAAGTCTCTTTATAGCTTAGATAAGATATATAACTTTAAGCTCTATAGGTTTATATTATTACTTAGTAAATATTAAGGTATAACTAAGAAAATAGATTAATTATACTATAGTTATAAGTATATTAAATCCTAGCTCTTAAGTATAGTTATTATAAAGATAATAAAGTATAATACTAAAGCTTTATTCTAAGCTTATATTAATCTAAAGGAATAATTACTTAGCTAAGTTAAAGTAACTTAATATCTATCTTAAAGTAATCTCTACTTAAAGAGTAGAAAAGATAATTTCCTTACTCTTACTAAGTATAAAGTATATTATCTAAGTATATATCTTATATTAATTAGAGTTACTATTAATAATTCTTTCTTCCTTATATTCTATAGCTAAGAGAATAACTTTCTAAGCTTATAGAAGTTCTAATAGTTAAGTATAATAAGGAATAAGGTAGTAAATATATTCTATAGCTTTAATATATTACTTAAGACTATTAAGTTAACTAGGGAAGTTAAAATAAGTAAATATAATTATCCTCTTAATTATTATTAAGAGCTCTAAAGTATTTATATAAAATCCTAATAACTAAGTACTAGGGTATTTAATTTAGTTCTTCTTTAGGGAAATAGTAAGATTCTATTTATTAAAGAGTATAAAGAGAGTCTTTAGGTATCTTAGATATTTAACTATAGACTTAGAAAAGATTATAATATTATTAATAAAAGCTTAGTAAAAGGTATAGTAAGGATAAAGTAATCTATCTATATAGTATTAAGTATAAATAGGAGAATTATAATATCTTATTAGTATTACTATTAATCTTTTAAAGCCTCTATAGCTAATTATTATAAAATAATTATAGTATTTAAAGATTATTCTAAATTAGAAAAAGAAAGATAAAGTATTAATTACTATAATAAAAGTAACTCTATAGAGAGCTTATATTATATCTTTCTAATAGGGAAGAGAATAATTATTAGGTATTAAGATCTTATTTAATACTCTAAGATTAATAATTATATAGCCTTTAGGTTTCCCTTTAACTTACTTCTAGACTATAAAGATAGGTACTAAGAAAGGTATAAATCCTTTAACTTATTCTATCCTACTTTAATAATATAATATATTAAAAGTTAAATTAATAAAGTTTTAGTCTTTAAGACTATTAGGATAAAGTCTTTAAGCTATATAGTATTTATATTAATTATTAATAAGTAATACCTATATTTCTTCCCCTTTAGGCATTTAGATAAGCTTTATATCTATCTAGAGCTTTAAATAATATAAAATTAACTCCCTAACCTTCTTAATAAAGCTAGAGTCTTTACTATAGATATAAATACTCTTATTAATAATATCCTTTAGTAGGTCTAGAGTATATTATATATAGGTTTACTATAGAATCTTTAGAGGCTTAAGACTCTTATTAATAGTAATCTTAAGAAGTAAATTAATTAGCTTATTATCTTAAGTAAGAAAAGTAAATATTAAGGAAATTACTTTATAGTATTACTTCTAAAGTAAATTAGTATTATAATAATCTTAAAAAATAGTATTACTTAATAAGTCTAGAGGTATAAGAGTTAATAAAGCCTAGTTAAGAATATAAATTCCTTTAGCTATAGCTTTAATATCCTTAGTAAGAGAGAACTTAGTAGAAATTACTAGAGTAATAGTTATTATAGTAATATTAGAAAAGGGAGTATTTAGGATATTTATAATAGTTAGAGATATTATAATTACTATAGTATTAAAAGCTATAGTTTATATTAATAAGAAGTAAATTCCTTTCTATTTAAGGATATTACTAATCTTTTACTTTTAATAGAATTTAATATTCTTCTTTATATTATTTATAAAGATAATATCTAGGGGATTATTAGAATTAATTAGAGTATATATTACTATTAGGATAAATCCTTAGAAAGTAAAGTTATAATCCTTTGGGATTTCTTTCTATATTACTAAAACTAGTATAATCTTACTTATTAGTATAATTATAACTCTAATAATTATAATATATTAATTAATATCCTTTTAGCTTAAATAGATACTAAAAGGGATATAAAAGTCTTTTAAGAAGCTATAATATATTCTTCTCTTAATAATAAGGAGATTATAGGTATAGAGAGTAAGGAAGACTATTCTAAGTAAAGCTTTAGTATTAAGATTATCCTAGACTTAAGCTAAAGTAGTAAACTTTATAGTATTAATAGTGGATTTATTAGTATACTACTTATTAATATATATAGTAAATATAGTCTACTTATTATAGGCTTTTGCCCTATTAACTCTATATATAATTATAGAGTTAATCTTCTTAATTTTATACTTAAGAGTCTTAAGTTACTTTTAGTTAATAAGGAATTAATTATAACTAGAGTTAATATAGATTTTAATAGAGTTAGGGTTATTAGTAATTATTTTTATATTAAGTTATAAATAAATATAATTCTTCCCTTTATTATAGGGAATAAACTCTAGTAAAAGAAAGCTTTAAACTATTAGTATATATTCTATTCTATTAGGAAGTAGCTATAGTATAATATTAGCTTCCTAGTTAATAAAGCTAATAATAGCTTTAAAGTTAGTAGAGACTTTAAGATACTTAAAAAGCTTATTATAGCTTAATAAGACTTCTTTATATTTCTTATAATAGAAAGTAAGAGTTTCCTTTATAAACTTCTTATAGTTAGTTTATTTAAAGTTAATATAGTAGTTAATAAGTTAATATTCCTATAAGATAGACTTTATAGGGAAGATTTAAGTATATATAGAATATTTAATAGTAAGATTAACTAGAATATATAAATTCTTAATAGTTATAGCTATAAAGTAGACTCTTTAGGATTAGTTAAAGGAAGTAAAGAAGTTTAAATATAAGATATTATCTTTATTATTAGCCTTATAAGAGCTTTAATTAGTATTTAGCTTACTTTTAATAACTTAGTACTTACTTTTAAAGATAATTTTCTTTATTTTATAAATATAATAGTTAGGCTTAACCTAGGGGTCTAGAGTAGGTCTAAGGTATATAGTTTAATAATTAAGTAGATTAGGATATTATAATAAGTAATATAGATTATATTAGTAATATATAATAGTAAGTTATTATATAACTAAGTAAGAGTAAATCTAATTATAGTATTAATAGCTAAGGAGCTTAAAGTTCTTATCTTATATACTAAGTAAATATATATATATACTATAATTACTAAGTAGTTAAATAGTATTAAGTTATATTAAATAATACTTATTTAATATATATATATCTATAGTATTAAACTGTATTAAATAGAGCCTATTTAATATATATATATTATATATTATAATAGGAAGGAAAAAGTAAGTATTAAAATAATTCTATTAATTATAATTACTTAATTCTAACCTAGGTTATAATATAATATTCCCCCTTTATTAGTCTTATCTTTAAAGCCTATTAAGTAGGACTTTCTCCTAAGAAGTAAGTATTTATTATTTTTTAGTTCTATAATTATTTCTTATTCCCTTATCTAACTATAATATTAGGTTATATCTCTAAGAACTTATTATACCCTAAAGTTTTATCTGCCTATTATAGTAATATTATTAATATTATTAAAAAGTTTAACTTTAAGATACTATACTATTCTACTTATTTTAAAGTAAATTACTATTCTTATATTATTATAGAGAGAAAGCTATAATATAATTTCTATATAGAGAAAAAGTATATAAATTATAATTTTAGTAATATATCTTTATAAGCTTATAAGTTTCTTATATCTATAGTTTTTTATAGTATTAATTTATTATAATTACTTATGTTTCCTAAGAGAAAGATTAATTAGAAGAGTAAAAAGAATAAGCTAAGACTAATCTCTTTAAAGCTTTCTTATAATTATAATACTTATATTATTAGGAAAAGTATCTTTATAAGAAAATAACTAAGATAGTTTATTAAGATTATAAGGATTTAGATAAACTAGAGGTAATAAAGTAGTAAGATACTACTACTTACTCTAAGGCTCTTTCTAAGGTTTAATTATTAAAGGATTATAAAGTAATTAATTAGAGTATTATTAATTTAAATACTTATTCTACTTTACTTAACTCTAGTATTATTAGTAAAAGTTCTTTAGGAAGTATTATATATAGATAAGGTTTTTTATAGGTTCCTATTAATTATTACTCTCTAGATAGTCTTTCTATTAAATAAGATACTTAGTTTAATTATTTACTTTTTAAGTATTTAAAATTACTTTTACTATATATTTTTCTAGTCCTTTAACCTTAGTTTTATATTTATTATTAAATTTTATATAAATAGTATCTTTTACTATTTTAAGGAGTATAATATAGAAAACTAGGTAAAGTCTGACTTTTAGTAGTAAGTTTAATCTATAGTTATTTTCTAAGATTTTCTTTATAATTCTATAGGATCTAATGAATTTATAGTTTAATTTCTTATTTTATCTTTTTATTTTAATATTTTTTATTATAAGATAAGCTATATTTCTCTCTTAGAAGAATAGTCCCTTTATTCTTTTCTTATTATAGTATTTTTTCATTTAGTTTTATATAAATTCTAGTTTAGTTTTTAATTCTTTATATAAGTTTTTTAATTTTTCTAATATAAGAATAGCTTTAGGGATAATTAATCTATCTTAGCTTATTCTATAGGTATTAGAATTAAACCTAAAGTTAGTATATACTAGGGTAAGCTTTATACTTTTATTTATAGTTATATTATAACTTAATTATATAATTAGTAGTTTCTTAACTTAGTTATTTTATTTATAATTAATATAGTATTAAAAGTATTATTTTAGTATTTAGTTTATTTATTCTATTTAATTATTAATCTAAGGTTAGAAAGCTATAGTAAGTTAATAGTTTAATTCTAAATAGTCTATTAATATTTACTAAAACTTTAAAGTAAATAGAAATCCTTAATTAAAGAGAATTTCTATAGAGAGTCTATAAATACTAATAATATTTTATAAAAAGATATAAGTAAACTATTCTATATCTATTAATTCTTAGTAAAGTATAAAATAAGAAAACTTTATAAGTCTATCTATAATAATAAGAATATTATTATAGAGAATTCTAATTATAGAATCCTCTAATAAGGGTAATTTTATAATGAAATTTATAGTAATAGAATCCTAGGATTATTTAGTAATTAGTAAGGGCTATAGTTCTCTATAGAGTTTATAATATTAAGCTTAAGTTTTTATATAAAGATTATATTAGTTTATAATATTTCTAATAATTTATTTTATTTTAAGAAATTAGTATATTATTCTAACTCTATTAAGGGTTTTATTAATTCCCTAATATCTATAAAGTAAATACTTATATATTCCTTATATAAATTAGTATTATAGTTCTCTAGGAACTTATTACTTATTTATTTTTTTATCTAAGGGTAATTTATTATTATATTATTAAATCTAAGTATAGAGATTATTTTAGTTTATAGTAATATAAATATTTCCTAATGTTTTTTTAGTATTATCTATTGCTTACTATATAGTTTTATAACTTAAGTATTCTATACTAAAAGCTTATTAATAGTAAGTATTATATTAGTAGTAGTTATTAGGTCCTTTAGTATTTTAAATAAAGTGCTTATTAAGGTAGTCTTAAAACTATTTATCTAACTATTTATATAAGTATTTAATAATTTAATAATAGTATTTAATAAAGTTTTCTCTATATCTTAATAGGATATAGAGGCTTTCTTAGATTTAAATTATACTCTTATCTATAGTAACTTAATCTAGTCTATTAAATATTATCTTTTATAATTCCCTATTATATAGATATATTTAGAATTTCTTTCTTTATATAGGTATAATACTTTCTTAGATAGATTATATTTTAGAGTATATTCTATCTTTATTAATAAATAATTAGTAAATTATAGTAATATACTTCTATTTAAGGTATCCTTTAGGTATAAAATATAGAAGTTATTTATTAATCTTAATTTGCCTATTATTAAAGTTATATCTATAACTTATTATATTAACTTATTTATTTTTAAATCCTTTTTAATAGATAATAGTATAATTAAATTCTAAAAGATATTTAGTATATTATAATTATTATTTAATAAGTTATTAAGTAATAGTAAAATAAATAATATTCTTATAGTCTATATAGACTTTAACTTAGTATTTACTTCCTAGAAAGTAATATTAAAATTCCTTAAATAAATTAATAATTATAAGGAATTCTTTATTATAAATAGAATAATTAAATTTAGCTTTATACATTTTATAAGAGAAGAAAATAATAAAGTAAAGAATACTATTATTATTTCTTTATTCTATCTAAGAACTCTATATATAGTTTAATAAATCTATCTTAAGTTTAATTTTTTATTTAGAGTTAAAAGTAATTAATATTAATTTACTTAGAATAATTTTCTTAATATTATTAAATACTTTCTTAGTAGTAATATTCTATTTAAATATTTCTCTTTTCTTAGTAAATTATATAAATAGTATAGTATAATTACTAAAGTTTTAAATAAACTTTCTATAGTAATTAGTAAACCTAAGGAATAATTATACTTTCTTAATATTTTTTAATCTAAGCTATTTACTAATTATAATAATTTTCTTTAGATTTATCTTAACTTAGTTATATAAGATTATATATCTAAGAAATTCTATTTTCCTAATATAGAAATAACTTTTTTCTAATTTAACTAATAAATTATTATTTTATAGTACTTTTAATACTTTATAAATATATTCTATATATTTTTCTTTAGTATTAAAGAAAATTAGAATATTATTTAGATAATATACTATAAAGATATTTAGGTATTCTTATAGTATATAGTTAATTATTTACTAGAATAAGATAAGTATATTTATAAGTCTAAAAGGTATAATAAGGTATTTATAGAATTTATACTTTATTCTAAAGGTAGTTTTCTATTTATTTCTAGCTTTAATATAGATTAGGTTATATATTCTCTTAAGATTTAGTACTATAAAAACCTTTTTCCTATAGAGCTTATCTTTAAGTTTTATAATTAAAAGTAATAAAGTTTAATCTTTAAAAGTAATTATATTTAATTATCTATAATCTATAATAAATCTAAGCTTCTTATTTTTCTTAGGAATAAATATAACTTAATAATCTATAGATAATTTAAATTCCTTTATATATTCTTTATATAGTATTTTATTAAAGTATTCTTTAAGTATATAAAATTATATTTTATTAAAGTTAAAGATTTTATAGAATATAGATAATACTTTATCTTTTAATATAATTTTATAATTCTATTTATTAAATTATAATAAACTTATCTTAAGTTTCTCTCTAAAGAGTTTCTTATAAATATAATACTATATTAATATATTCTTAAAGTATTTTTCTTTAGGTAGTTTCTTTTATTCCTTAAGGTTTTTATTTATTTATATAAACTATTACTTAATATATTTAATTATTCTTTAAATATATTATTATTTTATTTATTTCTATTTATATTATATTCTCTTTAGGATTAGTAAAGGGTTTTATTCCTTATTTTATCCTTTATTATTAGCTTTATTATTAGTTAAAGTTTAAGATTTCTCTTTTAAGTTATTTTTATTATTATTAAAAAGGATATTATTAGGATTAATATATACTTAGTTAATTCTCTAGTTAATATTAGAGTTAAATTTCCTTAGCTATAAATATTCTAAGATAATATTATAGTATTATATTAATATAATATTAAGAATAATACCTTAATTCCTTCTATTAATAAAAACCTTTAAGTAATTAAGTTCTTAGATTATAAATCTATTTTTATATTAGAATAAATTACCTTTAAGATTATATACTATATAGAACTCCTTTCCTTTATCTTTTTATATTAGCTTTAGCTTATTAACTATACTAAGGTTAATATATAAGGCTTTAGCTTTACTATTTACTAATATAATAAACTATTTATCTCTAATTTATACTTATAGCTTAAGTATCTTTTATTTTATTACTAATTCTATTATATATAGAGCCTTTATTAAAAGTAGTTTATTCTCTTTCTTATTACTTATTTATTACTTTTCTATAAGTAATATTTATTATTTTCTATTATAAGTTTCTTATAGTTATATCTTAAATATTCTATTTTTATATATTATTTATATTTATATTTAGGTAACTTTTTATACTTTATAATACTAATATATATATTAATATAGTATTAAATATAATAGTATTATACTTAGTCTTTAATATTCTTACTAATTTAAATTATAAAGTTAAATCCTTCTTCTTTTATTTATAGGAATTATAACTTAAGTTTCTCTTTTTCTTCTTTATATTTAGAGTATTCTAAATATTTATAGCTAAGGGTATAAAGTATAAAGTATTAAATATACTATATATTATACTATTCTTATATTTTTATTTATAAGTAAACTTAGTATTTAGAGCTAAGGTAGTATTTTAAGTTTTATAATCCTTTAAGGTATTATTAGGGAAAATAATTATCTTTTATTTTAATTCTTATTATATTATACCTTAGTAAGAGTTTAACTAGAGTATAATTATATATTTCTTACTTAAGATAAAGATCTTTAATAATTAATCTTTTAACTTAAGTAGAATAATAGTTATTTTCTACTTTATTATTTTTATATATTTTATAGTAATAATAGTAATATAATATCTATAAGAGTTTATTATATTTTAGTATAGAAAAGTATAAATATAGATTATTATTTTCTTATAATTCTAGGGTATTAGAATTATAAATAGTTAATCTCTAAGGTTTAATCTAGATATAAATTAATTCTTTATTATAAGTATTTTCTTATTTATAATTAAACTATAGATATATATTCTTCTTTATTACTTAAATTTATTTATTATACTAATTATAAATATACTTTTTCTATTATAATAATTTAATTAAGGGTATAATAATATTTAATTATTATTTTTCTTAATTATTATCTAAGTCTTTATTAGAAGTATTATTAATACTAAGAGCTATTTTATAATTAGTATAGTTATTACTAGGGTATTCTTTAGCTAGGGCTTAAATATTATTATTAGTAATAGGTAGTTTAAATACTTTTACTTATTTAGCTTCTTATCTTATATTAATATATAGAGTTCTATTTTCCTTAGTATAGAACTTTTAATAAATATAATTATTTACTTCTTATTATATAAATATTCTAATATTAAGTTCTTAATTATTACTTAGTTATATAAATTCTTTAGGAATTTAGTAAGTATTTATAGTATTACTTTCTAACTTTATATAGTCTATTATAACTATATAGTCTAATTATTTATTAAGGATTTTAATAAATAGTTATTAGTAGGATTTTATTCTTTCTAGGATTAGGATAAAAGGAGCTTATTTCTTATCCTTCTTAACTATAGTAATAGTTTTACTATTTATTATAAATTAAATTACTCCTTTAGGGATAAAGATCTAAGGGTTATATTATCCCTTAGGTATTCCCTTATCTTCTCTAAGGGTCTCTTATAATCTATATTATATTCTTTCTATATAAATACTCTTATCTTTACTTTTATATTACTAAGTACTAAGGAAGAGCTTTTTAGTATTAAATTAATTAGTATTAATTATCTTATAATTACTTCTCTTAGTTATAGTAATAATCTTACTATAGTTAATAAATTAGATATTCTTACTTTTAGGTATAGATTTATATTTTTATCTAATCTTAGGTTTTTAATATTTACTTTTAAAATATTTTATTCCTTTATAATTTTAGTATTTAACTTAAGAATAATCTTTTTATATAGTTCTAAGTTCTATAGAATTAAGCTAAGTTCTTTATAAAGTATTTCTATTTCTTTTCTAATTAGTATTAGAATAGTTTTTCTTTTTTTAGCCTTTAATAAAACTCTTTTTTTTCTCTATTTATTATTTAAATAATTAGTTATTAATTATTATATAGAGCTTAGTATAGATATTAAAGTTTATTAGAAAGGTTAAGATTTTATATATTTTATCTTTAATTTTATCTTTTAGCTTTTAATAGAATTTATTAATTTTATTTTTATTAGTTTAATTAAGCTTAGTAATAAGGTACTTAAATTTAGAGAAGTATTCTAAAGTAACTTTAGTCTATTTTAGCTTTTAGATTATAATAAAGGTATTATATTTCTTATTTTATTTTCTATAGGTATTAATAAATTATTCTTTATATAATATAAAACTACTAAAAAGTTCCTTAGTTTTAATCTTTTAATTCTTAGGGGTATTCTTAATAAAGTCCCTTAGGTATAATTCTATTCCTTATAATACTTTTCTATTAAGAAGGTTAATTTTATATTATACCTTAAGTTATTTATTCCTAAATATACTAAGATAGTATATATAAAATAACTTTAGTTATATTAAGTATTTATAGAAATCCTTTAGGGTATTATTAAACTTTAGTAGTAGGCTAAGTTTAATTATTTTACCTATATCCCTAGGTCTTAGGATATTAGGGGTAACTTTAAAGTTATTAAACTATTTAATTTATTTATATTACTTTTTATAGGCTTTTTCCTACTTAGTACTAAGGTTATTAATTTACTTATAGAAAGTATTAATAATAATATTATTATTTAGATTTAGTTAAATTTAATTAGTATTAAGTATTTAGATCTATTCTTTTAATTATTTAAACTTAGTAAGATTCTTATTATATACTTTATATAAGGTATTATATAATAATAAGATTTCTTAGTACTATTATTAATTCTTATATTTAAGATTAGTAATATTCTCCTTATTATCTTTATTAGATTCTATTCCTTTTAGAATATTAATATCCTCTATATTAATATCTTCTCTAGGAGATTCCCCCTTAGTAGTATTTAAACTAAATAAAGTTATTAAAGCTATAATAACTAATTTAAGTTATTACTTAGATTAATATAGTAATATACTAAATAAGAACTATTAATATATAATAATTAAGCTTAACCTAGAGGTCTAGAGTAAATCTAAAGTATATAGTTTAATAATTAAGTAGATTAGAATATTATAATAAGTAATATAAGTTATATTAATAATATATAATAGTAAGTTATTATATAATTAAGTAGGAGTAAATCTAATTATAGTATTAATAGCTAAGGAACTTAAGATTCTTATTTAATATACTAAGTAAATATATATATATACTATAATTACTAGGTAGTTAAATAGTATTAAGTTATATTAAATAGTGCTTATTTAATGTATATATATCTATAGTATTAAACTATATTAAATAGAGTCTATTTAATGTATATATATTATATATTATAATAGGAAGGAAAAAGTAAGTATTAAAATGATTCTGCTGGTTATAATTGCTTAGTTTTAACCTGGGTTATAATAATCAAGGTAGTCCTAAGGGTTATTATAGTTATTATAATCTTATTACTTATTATAGAGATAGTTATTTCTCTTATAATTATTATATCTTTATTTATAATTATAGTCTTAGTCTTAATTATAATCTTAGTCTTTACTATAGTTATAATTATTACTTTAGTACTTTTTATATTATTAAGTTTAATTATTACTTTAGTAATTATTATATTATTAATTATAGTTATTATTATATTAATTTAAACTATAGTCTTAATAGCTTTAGGATTAATTATTATAATTATTTCTATAGTAATTATACTATTATTAGATATAAGCTTTAATAATTAGTTATTATTTTTTATATTCTTATATAAAATTTACTAAGGTTATCTATTTATATAAAACTTATAGAAGATAAGAGATTTCACTATTAATAAGAAGGAAAATAGCCTAGATAATATATTTTTCCTTTATAATACTTAACTACTTAGTATAGCTTATCTTATATTAAACTTACTAAGTAAGGGAAATACTATTAATAGTTAGGCTTATAGTATACTTTCTAGAGTAAAAATCCTCTAAGATCTTAGTATTAGATTATTTAAAATACTCTATAAGCTTCTAGTAAAATCTAGAGATTATAGAGTTTAATAACTTCTTATATTAACTTATATTTAATTCTCTTATAAGTTATCCTATAGTACTTATACTAATTATTAATATATAGTAATCTTAAAGGGAATTATTACTATAATACTTAAAGACTTATATATACTTATAGAAGAGATAGATATTAGTATAGATAGTATAATTCTATATAATTATTATATTAGTCTTTTTAAAGTTATATTAATCTAAGTTAAAGATACTAATAGTTTCCTTCTTAACCTTCTTCTAAGAATCTTTAGTAAAGGTTATTATAAGTTATAATTAATTTTATTCCTAATATACTTAGATATTAGTTTATTTATTATTAAAACTATTAAAGGAAAATTCTAAAGAGTTATTATTATTATTAGAAGCTTAATATTATATTTTTCTATAGCTTATTCTTAATATTATCTTACTTTATATAGCTAGATTAAGAGTAATTATTATATTCTAAGGGTTAAGAACTCTATAGTCTTTATTAGAGGTTTTCTTTATAATTTCTATAGTAACCTTCCTTACTATTAAGAACTTTATACTATTAAATCTATTAAAGGCCTTAAATCTAAATTACTTTATAGTAATATTATACTATTAATTAAAGTAAACTATATTAATTATTTTAGCTTATAGAAGGCTAAGGAACTCTTAAGTATTAATATCTTAAGTAATATATTAAGTAATAAAGTTTATAATACTAAAGGTAATATTAAAGTCCTAAAATATAAAAATATTAAGAACTTCCTTTATAGTTTACTTACTAATAAGTTTAGTATAATAAATACTTTAATTAATTACTTTAATATATTATAATTCCTTTAAGTAAGTATTAATAGATTCTTAGTTAATATTCTTAATTATCTTTAATATAATTAAATATTAAGATTACTAAGGAATAAGTTAATCTTAAGGCTTTAGTTCTATCTTAAAGTTAAGCTTATTAGTCTTACTTATATATAATTAAGCTATTCTTTAAGGAATAGCTTTATATAGCTAAGTTAGTAAATTACTTTTAACTTAGTATAAAATTATATTTCTATACCTCTTTAGTTAAGTAATTATTACCTTTAGGTAAAGTATAATTACTTTTTAAAGGGTAAATATACTTAGCTTAGGATTTATAGATTACTTTAGCTTTAGTTAACTAAGGGAATAAACTTATATATTTCTAGGGAATTAATTTACTATTTATAATACTTTATCTTTATACTAAAATTATTAATAAGTAAAATAATAATATTTAATCTAAGATTTATAGGAATCTAGCTAGCTTATTAGTATTTAAAACCTATAGAATTTAAATAGTTAAGTAATAATAATAAGCTAAAGTAGATTATTACTTTTTTATTATTTAGATATTATTAATTATTATTATAATTAATATAGTAAAATATAATTATAATTATTAGTAAGGAATATAATATTTTAAGTCTTTATAATTAAGGTAATAAAAGTAAGCTTTAAATTTAATATAAGTAATTTATATATAGGAAATTTAATAAGGTTAAGATTTAATTTATTATTTTTAAGAGAATTTTTATAATTTATAATTAATATATAAAATTTACAAAAGTAGGAGTATTATAGGATTAGAACTTATAATTAAACTTTCTATATAAAATTAATTAGCTATTATATATAATAGGGATTTTAGTAATATAAGTAAGAGTAATATATAAAGAGAGTTATTTATAAGGTTCCTTTAGAGAGTATTCTTACTTAGTATATTTCTTACTATATAAGGATAATAAGAAGGGATTAAGAATAAAGTAAAGCTTTTAAATTATTATAGAGTTTACTAAGGCTAGTTATACTATAGGGGTATTAAGTAATCAATTAAGGCTAATTATACTATAATAAAACATTAGTTAGCTAGAGCTTAGTAATCAGAGGACTGAATTAGTATAAGCTTAATACTTAAGTGAATTAAATTATAAAGCTAATATGTATAATAGAACTATAATTGCTACTATTTAATATATGGAAAAGGGTTAGTTATAAAAGGTAAGGGTAAAAAGTTATAAGAAGGATAATTTCTTTACTATAATTAGTCTGTAGACTGAGACCTTAAGGATCCTAGTCCATTAGACCACGTGATTGCTTATGCAATCATCGTATTATATAGCGACTGCAGCCCGAAGGGCTGCACGCATCAGTACTCCATTGCTTTCAGCGAACTTAAGTACAGCCTTCATAATCTTTTCGCTCTCAAATCGCCTGAACGGTTGCGTCAGATTCAGGTCCTTGAAGAACTGGGTGTACACTGGTCGCAGAGTATTTGCAAGGTCAGAGAGATCCCTTCTGTCGGATCTCGGAAGCGAGTGTCGTCTTATCGTGTCCAATGCTTGTCCCATGCTGCTTTGGCCCTTGTAATAAGAGTGTATATTTTGTAAATTGTGCATAGCAGTGTAACACGGGCGAGATAGTCCATATATATACTCTGAGCAATGCTTCTTGAGCTGATTAATGCATAGCTGTGCCTACCTGATCGTTAATCCTATAAATATAGCAGAGCAACGTTGCACTCTCAAGGTACCAAGTAAGTACACAAAGTCACTAGGATTCCCAGGCATTAGGGATAGTAAAGAGGACCGCAACGCCAATGTGATTTCTCAACTCGTTCTGGGTCAGGCTGGGCTGTTTTTTTATTATGGGATCAACATGTGCTAGATCCTTGTGTCCCAATCAGAATGAATTCTTTAATCTTGAGTCAGCGCCCTAATACACCAAGGGAAAGGGGGTTTGGTGGCGGGACGGGCCGCTGGTGCCAGGTTGCGGGACCGGGTAGTCACGTTCCACTAACATTGCACAAGATTGTAAGTAAGTTATACCATTACTGCGACTTATAAGTAGGCATGTTTATCTACTAGACTTAATTTGCCAGCCTCTTCATAGTTTATCACTGTACAGCCTGCGGTAGGTATGAAGCGAGGGGCATATTAAGCATTAATTATTAAGCTAAGAAATATATTTTCTTCGTAGATAATAACAGCAAAAGGCACAGTAAATAGACAACCCAATATTAAATATACTATAGAAGTTTCTCAAATAAGATAGAAGCCACTTCAGTTACTTGTAATAAATCATCCCTTTCTCGGATTCCCTGCTTATTCCTGTGACTCTCTTCAAGAATCCCATACCAAATCGCGTTGTGGATAGACCCAAAGTTCAATGAGTGTTGCTTTACGAGCGTCATGGCTGTAACGTTACCGGGATTCGAGTACTCCACAGCTTTAACGTGAAACAGACTGTTGTCCAATTCGATGAAGAAGTACGACTCCTCGTTGTGCAGCATCCACTGCCTTGGTTTGTCAGGGCACGGGACTGCAGTCTCTAAGAGTGGCATCTTAGGCGTCCAGAGCGACTCTTTGCCAGTGCATCTGATTGACCCAGGTTCCAGGCAGTCAAAGCTTACATAGGCAAAGGTGACGCAGGAGTCCCTCCGAGTCCGCGAGCATCGGCAACCACTTCGTGGAGTCATTATGAACTGGGGTGTGAAAGCACTTATTGGCAACGGCGCCTCGGGGCCAAGCAACGGAAAAGAATGTTCCGTCTGGACTAAGCCCTGTATCGCTGAACCTGTCGGGGGTTTCCTTTATCAGTCCAAGCATGAAATTACATAACTCCTTATCGACATTGTTGAGCCATTCCCGAATTAACTGCACGTCGTTTTTACCGTGATAGCTGCATTTGAATCTGTCAACGACCAAGTGGTCTTCTTGAAGTGTCAACCATTTTCTCTGATCCTCACTGCCAATTCGTATGTTTACAAAGACCGGGAGAAGGTCTGCAATCAGCGTTCGAAGGAGCACCCGCTGCGCAACACCTGTACAGTAACTGACCCGGACACCCTAATAAGAGTCCAAATACGCTATCAGCTTCTTCGGAGACTGCTCAAGGTAAATTGACTTGGCGGTTTTGCCCTTGCGCTTGGCTCTCACCACGTTGGAAACAATGTTTAGATTTTCCGTGCCTGCTTGACCCCCGACCTCATATTCAGTGGTCTCGATGTAGCCCCGATATGTTCCGAGGCCATGTACTGCCCCCAATGTGTCCTGCCAGCATAGAGCTTCGTTCTTTGTTTCTTTGTGCAGCTGTGATTTATTTTGACCAAGGTCCCGATTACAATGGCACTTCCTAGTTCCAGTCGGGGTGGTTCTTCCGGTAGCCTCAGTGAACGGTTCCAGTGGTATCTGAAACTTCCATCATCCAACAAAAGCGGGCTGATATAGTCTAGCCACCACCGATACCGATAGCAACCGGCGAGTCAGGGCCCAGGGTGACAGACCAGATGCCCTGGACTCCAGGTGTCTAAAATGTTCTCAAGGCTTGCGCAGACATCAAACTTCGTCGTGGCCACCAACTTCTCGGGCGCTAACGCCGCTGAGGGCTGATAGAAAACCATGACTGGGTCCCGAGTCTTGCCGGATAGACAAGTAAGCTGCACTTGGCCTACTTTGATACTGATACCCACGTCGGCGGAAGTCTCCATCCCTAAAAGCAAGAACTTTCGAATTGGACAATCTAGAAAGAACAGCCTGATGTCGACAATATGCGCCTGAGAATAGGATAGGAACCCGAGACAGAGGATTTGAGTCGCCAAAGACGAATATGTAACACTGACCTAACGTGGCCAGTGTTTCGTTGCAATGATGCGATTTCTCTCTCGGGCAAGATATTTCCCAACAGTGCTTGCGAAGTGAGTTGCAGCTCTAACAACTGTGGCGAATGATTCATCTCTTCCTCATTCATATGAGAAAGAGCACCGCAAATTTCGCCAATCATCGGCGCCAACGTGAATTGAACCTGACAAAGGCGCACCCGTGATGCTCAAGTTCCCGTCCCGAATCGACCACTGTCAAGATGGTAAAGCTGTCGCAGCAAAAGCCCCCATTTTGGAAGATGAGAGCACCAGCGGTGAACCTCTCGGCGATGCAGAGAAGCAGACCCACCACGTTCTCAACGCCGTTGAGAATTGGAACAGAACCAGAATGCGATATGATTGCAAGCGAGTTTTTGTTGTCGAGTTGAACTGTCCCGCTCCACTTGCTAGTATCTCATGAAAGTGGAGCAATTCCACCAAGCCCGCACAGTTCTTCGACAGATCTCCAAACCTCCTTAGCATCACTAGTGCACTGTTCTAGTTCCATGATGCGTTTTTCTTGGCATGTTGGATTGCGAAAGAGGGTGTAGGCGCAGCCCTTCAGATGGTGGTTCAGCCAGGCACTTCCGGACGTGATCTTTGAGGACGGAGTAGGCTCGAAATATATCCATGGAGAGTCATGATAGTCCTCGTACAGGAGCCTCGTGGTTTTTTCGTAGGCGTAGCCCATCTCTTTGAGGTCTTCGATAAATTCATATTCTCCAACAGCCACATGCTCAAATCTTTTCTCCAGAGAGCTGGCTGGGGTATCGACATTACCACTCGATAGTGCTTGGGGGATGTCGATCAGAAAGATAGGGCGTTCTTCGCCATGTGTGCCTTCTACCCTCGCTTCTGCGGTATTCGGCCGTTCAAGGACCCCCATCCCTCCAGTGCATGAGGACTTGGAGGTCAGTTCAAAGGAGAACCGACACACCCCAAACCGTATATATTCCTGACTCTTCTTCGCTACATCGCGAACATATCCTGAAGATATATTGTGAACCTGCTTGCTTAACTCTGAAGCGTCATCGCTGTGCCTCATTCTCCATGAACCTGTTTCGAGACCGCGGAGGTCTATCCGGCCGTCTGTGACTATGAGGATGTTAGTTTCGGGGATTCTCCCCACTCCTCTCGGGTTCCCCTTGGCCAGCTCATGGCTGCTTCCAGAAGCCTCCCAGTGGAGACGCCTTTTTCAAACGTGTAGGACTCGTTCTGGCGAAGTTCACGGCCGCTGCGGCTCCGGGTCGAAAGTAGCGTGGCAGACTCCGCGCAGAGGTCGAAGATCGATACATATACCGTTGACGAACCAGTGTTGTGGATCGTGGAATAAACGCTCTCACCTTCCTCGATGGTCATGTTTTCCCCCGACCACGGTTCGCACTTGCCGTCTCTGACTCGGCCCAGTTCGACGTCAATGTGTTATGAGATTATCCTCGATTCCGATCTTCCCTCTAGTGTCAAGAAATGTCAGGAACGAGCCAGCGATTCCAGCTTAGTGACGCATTCGGCCGCACGATCATCGTCAACCTTGTCTTCTTGGAGTTTCCAGCCGCCTAGTAAGAAATAAATGTTACCTTCGTGACTAAGGAGCCGAAGTCGAGCAGCTTCCTGTAGCACAGTCGCCAAGGGAAGGCACTCATCCGCATCAGCCACGCTGAAGTACCTCGAGTTCGTTATGTAGTTACGAAGCTTCTCGGATGCTTCAGAGCCTTGCAAAGCAACCAGCAGTCTTCCCAACTGTCCATCTTATGAACTACCAACTACCAACAACCAACAACCAACAACCAACATCGTCTTTCACTAGGTACGGGTACATATGCATTGACAAGGCGGCCGACAATTACATTCATCCCATGTGCTAATGTCCGATCCCAAGGTTCCTTTACCAACAGGAAGGGAGGTATTATACCGTAGTCTCAGTTTCCTTCCTTCTCGCCCTTGACCTGTCCTGCATCAATTCTAGTCCCTCATTTTCATTTTCTATTATCCCTACTGTTTATGGAATCACACTTGATTCTATACCAACGCAACCCATCATGCAGTTGCGACTCCTTCTCACCATTCTTTTCCTCCCCATCACCACCGTCTTTGCCGGTAGTTACGCAGGCGCTCTGGAGTGCGCGAAGTTATTCTACGCCTACCAGATAGACGGGCTTAATGACGAAACGAATTGCACCCTTGGATATAAATGCAAGAGCTGGGACCCTGCGAAGAACGAATGCAGAAAAAGCAAGAAGGGCCAGGACCAGTGGCAGGCGTGTAAAGCGCCCTTCCGAGAAGAAGGTGCAACTTTAGCGACCTGCTCAACTCTATAGGGGGGGCCTCTTCAAAGGACACACTGGCTGCCGCCAAGGACGGAAAGCTCCTGGGCGACCAAGAGACGAACCCTGATCCTGAAGGGACGGCCAAGAATGTGTCAAACCACTTTCAAAAGGCGGTCAAGCCTAAAGTTCCCGATTGCATGCCATACAGGTTTATGAAAACCGGTGGGACTGATTATGTGGACTGCATCACCCGGGTCGGAGATGTGGTGGCCAAAGCCGTCACAGACGGCAAAAAGACTTCTGACAATGATTGGTTATTCGACTGCTTCAGTGAGTGTACAGAGCTGATCAGACAAGCCAGGGTGGGCTATCATGGGAGCTTTGTCATTGCGGAGGCCAAAAAGAACCTGCCCAGCGACATCACTGTGAAGAGGGAAACTATTAGTCCTAGCCAAAATCCGATTGACCCTACAAAAAAAATGAGAGACGGTGGATTGGGAGAAGACCATGTCAGAAGCAGAGGGTGGCAAATACGATTTGGAGCAGTTGCAGAAGATCACGAAGGGTGTGAAGGATGACTTTTACAAACAACAGTCACCTCAAGACCATAAAATGGTGATTGAGGCCTATGCCAACATCGATACCAAGATCAAAAGGTGTTAGGCGGAACGAGAGCTTGAGTACATACATATGCAGTTCGGTGAGGAAGTCAACGTCTTGTAAATTTGGGGGTTGTGGCAGAGGGGTAAGATCTATTTATTTGTATATATCAATAAGTTTTAGTAAATCATTCGAAAAGACCATCACTGAATTATGATCGTTTCGTTCACTTATTATATCTCTCCAAGTTCATCTAATCTCAAGCCCGTCTCATTTTCAATTATGAATCTCATCTTCTCGTCAAAGTCATCTATATCGCCCACCAGTCCTTCATCCTCTATTGACCACCTATACGCCATTTCCAGCTGAAGTCCGTTCAGCAAGAGTCCCGACCGGGGATTAAGAAACCTAACATTCTCCCTAGGACATGCGTAAAAGCAGTGTTCGAACGTGGTCCCCCATCTCCTGGGACAATCTTCTAACACCATGTGAAGCTCTTGCAGTGCCGCGAAGTCTCCCATAAACTGATGACTGTTATAAAAGAAGTAATCATATATCAGCTCATCATAATACGCTGTTACGATAAATTTGAGCCGCTGTATCTCCGCCTGATGCGGCGCAAGATTTTCCACTTTATGATCCTCGATACAGATCATATCCATCTCAAAGTTGACCCAGATGTGCCGAGTCTCAGCCGCGGCGTTGGTTCTGGCGAGGAAGGCTTTCTGATAAGGTGCATTCCGACGGGACTCTGTGCTCGCTTGCAAGACGCCAGGGGGAGGCGTAGGCGATGCAAAGTCGGTTGTGTTGGTGCGTACGTGGACGATGCGAGGAGCTACGGCCAGGCTCCAAACGTGGACCCGGAGCTCATAGGGGACACGCGGGAAGGGGTGAAACGAGGCGGTAGCCATTAGCAAGGACTTGAAAAATTAAGGAGAAGAATAAAGCAGAGATCGCTTCCTCGCTAGCACGAGTTTTTTTGATAGGTCCGAGCAGAGGTCTGTAGGTTGGTGATGAAGTATAGTACGCCCGGGAGGAAATGTGTTGGTTGGAACTCGCAAAAGACAAACGTCCCTTACACACACAGGGACCAGGGTCCCATATATACCCTTTTCTGTTGTGAAATATCCACCATAACGTGGGGCTAAATATACTCCAGATATTGAGATGAACGTCCGCTTGCCTGCGCCTCTTGCGAGACCGTGGGTTTCATGATCTGATTGGTCTAGTGGACTCCGGTTTATCCGTCTCATTTCTGCACGGAACACAGCCTTCTCTCGAAAAGGAACACGCTAAGACGCTCCGAGCATACGATTTCCGGATTTCTTCCATCACCAACCAACACACGTCTAGGTTAGGAAGGAGAATAAGCCGAAACTAACCACTGTTGACAGTTGGCTTGCCATCGCTCGTTGCAGTTCCATTAACATGGGAATGAATGGCGTAGCCAAACTTCTAAAGTTTTCCATGTCTCCATCTAGGTAACTGCTTTCTGAAGTTGCCCTAAATTGGTGTGTGAATTGGGTTACCTCGCTTTGTTGCGTCGGTGCAGAGTGGTGGTGAGGCGAAGCGTGATAATTGAGTAAGAACAATATTAACCATAACCTTTCATGTAACCATGCATGTAAACATAGGTGGATTTTACTCAGCCGGGCTACATGGGTACAGTTGAGGCATTTTCAGCCCGCTGCTGACGGAGGATCCGTTTTACTGATCTCGGCTGCAGCTGCAAGCGACCACTCTGTCTCACACACTGCCAACAGTTTCGCTGTGGCGCAGCATAAAGGTTTATGGGTTGATGCTAACCAAGATCGAAGGCGCCCGACATTCCTGAAATTCCTTCCGGGGATTCTAATGTCGGAAAGGACTATTATCAGACATTGAATGGCCTGAAGACAGCCCTGGGCAGCGGCAAGTCGGTCTCGTTCGCAGCTCCGGCTTCACATTGGTACCTCAGAGCCTTTCCCATGAAATAGATGGGGTCCAAGATCGACTACATCATATACATGACATATGATTTTCATGGTCAGTGGGACTACGACAACAAATAGACCTCGCCTAGCTGTGGCACTGGCAACCGTCTCCGCTCCCACCTACACATCGCCGAGACGAAAGACTCCCTGTCCATGATTACCAAGGCAGATGTCCCATCTAATAAGATCGTGGTCGGAGTTTCGAACTACGGGCGATCTTTCAAGATGGCTCAGGCCGACGGCTGTACTGGGCTGACGTGTAAGTTCACGGGCAGCCTAAGAGTATCGAATGTAGCAAAGGGCCGTTGTACTAACACTGCTGGCTACATTTCGGACGCAGAGGCTCAGGATATCATCGACTACGGCAAGGTGACAAAGCAGTGGACTGATGCCGGCTCCAATATACTGGTTTACAACAACACGGAGTGGGTTGGCTACATGGACGAAGATACCAAGGCACCCCGGGCAAAGCTCTATGCGTCTTACAATTTCGCTGGAACATCCGACTGGGCTGTCGATTTACAAGAGTTTGCTAAGTAAGTCACTTTTCACTGGAACAAAACCATCGTATATTAACTTGTTTTATAGGCTGGTTCGCTCTTGGGGCGTATCTAACATCAACTAATGGGTATAAAAATACTAGCCTAGAGATAGTATAATACTTAATTCTGTGACGTAAGTGCCTATAACTTTACACAAGTTGGTATTTTCTGCCCCGATGTGAAGGGTGCAGTTAATGGGTCTATCTAAGACTAAGGAGTAGGAAAGGAGAAGAGGCTGAACTAATGGTAGCTGGCGGCTATAACGCAGAGCCCTCGCTTGCACGACAGTGAGGGCAATCTCGCCTAGCTAGGTCTGCACTGGCATGGCATAGCCCGTGCTCCTATACCGGGCCTCAAACGGTAACACCTGTAGGCTATGGACTCGTACTACCTCAATAAGGATCAATGGTGAAAGTAGGAAAGTATGGTAACATGAACCCCACAGTCCGAGTATTCGGCTAGGCGGAGTTGCTCACACAGCTCTGACCAGTCTTCAGCGCGTGTCAGGATCCTTAATAGAATTGAACCGGGTATTTTTCCACATCATTTCCTATTTCAGTGCGCAGATCCTAGTGAACGATTGAAAGAATGGAACATGCTGATAGTTTGGTGGGGGGGGGGGGGGGGG
>QGQB01000004.1:0-11206 GCA_003385265.1 Neonectria hederae | reverse complement strand
TAATTACTATTCCTAATTTCTAGGTAATTTTCCTTAATCTTTTCCATTGTATATAGTTAAGTAAGTAGTCTTACTATTTCTTCTGTAAAGATTAGTATAGAGACTATTAGTTAGCCTCTTTATCTATAGCCTTATTAGCTTTAGGCTATTAAGTCTTCTTCTTACTGCTATAGTAGTGGTTAGGTTAGCTATTAGTCTTAAAGGCCTTAGGGTAAATAGTCTTAAATTCTATAATAAGCTCCTTATTAATATCCTTAGTCTTCTCCTAAGAGTTATATTTAGGGCTCTAGCCCTTCTATTGGATCTAGAAGCCTTTGAAGGGTATAGTATTCCTACCTTAATTCCTTACTTTATAGCAGAGAATATATTTAATAATATACTTCTTAGAGTCCTCTTTAACTAGTTCTAGTTCCTTAGGTTAAAAGTTATTACTATAAGTAGATTCTAGCTATTAGTATAAAATAATAAGGTAAATATACTATTTAGGAAGTAATTTAAGCTTAGTAATTAAATTATTAATTATATATTTAATTTTAAAAGGTTTAGTATATTACTAGGACTATTTCTTTATAGAAATACTAAGTAAGTTATATTTATTATAAAGATATAAGTAAACCTAATCTTTAGCTTTAAGCTAAATAAGCTAATACTTATTATTATATTATTTCTTAGCCTTAATAATAGTAAAGTCTAAGGTAAGTTATACTTCCTTTTATATAACTTCTCTTAAGAATAATAGATTAGTAACTTCCTAATTAAGTAACTATATAACTTTTAATAGACTATAAAGGTTAATATTAAAAAGGAACTTATAAGTTAAGGCTTATATATTAATATTATAAATACTATTAAAGTATTACTATAGAGCTAAAAGGATATAAATCTAATTAAATCTAGGGTTTTCTATATAGTAAAATCTTATAGTAATTTCTATAGTCTAATTATATCTCTTAGAAATACTATTAACCTAAGGGTAATATACTATAGTTATTATAAGCTTTATACTAAAGGTAGTCTATAGAGTCTTCTAGAATAGAAAAGTAAACTTTAAATTATAGTCTAAGATAATAACCTTTAGTATACCCTAGTTAAATAGTATAAATTACCTTACTAAAATAGTAATTTAATAGTTTACTAAATACTTTAAGTAGCTAGGGATAAGAAAATCTTTCTTACTTACTATATAGATAACTATAAGAAGAGTATTATAAATAGGAAAGTCTTTAAGGGCTTAAGGTAAGTCCTTTATAGAGACTAAGAATAAGTAAATAATAAAGTTTATTATAATAGTATATATTAGTATTATTAAAGAGTAAATAGGCTTATAATTACTAATCTTCTACTTTTAGCTAGTTTACTCTAAGTAGTAAGTTTAGTATCTATAGATATATTTCTTAACTTTATAATAAAGATTATAAATATAGAACTTTAATAATTCCTATATTATTCTTTCTATTCTAAAGTAATTATAACTATTATAAGCTATCCTAAGGATCTCTTTCTTTATATTATAGGGTATATAGAGTCTAATATAATTATCTATACTATTATAATATAGTAATCTATCTTAGAGTATAAAGGGTATATTAAGCTTAAAAGCTCTAATAGTATCTTTACTAACTAATTAATTACCTACTATAAAAGCCTTCCCTAGGATTATAGAGATAACCTTAGAGAAATACTTATCTATTATATAACTAACCTAAAAACATTACTTAGTATTATTAGCTATTAGGGCTTTAGATACTATTAATATATTATCTAATACTATATAATCTAACTAAAGCCTTAATAGGTTAAAGTTAGTTTCTAGGGTAGTTATATAGCTTAGAGTATTAGAAATAAAGTTCTTTTTACCTAGGAAGTAGTATATATAGAGATTATACTTAGAAAGGTATATTAAGGCTATAATTAGCTATTAGTTTACTTAATTAGTACTTAAAATCTTAAGAGTTATTTTTTTAATAATCTATTTAATAGTAAAATAATTAGTTAGTATAACTATAGGAAGCTTAGAGGATTATAGAGATATTTAAAGTCTCTTTATAGCCTAAATAAAGTATATAATTTTAAACTCTATAGGTTTATATTATTACTTAGTAGATATTAGAATATAGCTAAGGAAATAGATTAGTTATACTATAGTTATAAGTATATTAGATCTTAGCTCCTAAGTATAATTATTATAAAGGTAATAAAGTATAATACTAAAGCCTTATTCTAAGCTTATATTAATCTAGAGGAATAATTACTTAGCTAAGTTAAGGTAATTTAATATCTATCCTAAAGTAATTTCTACTTAGAGAGTAAAGAAAGTAATTTCCTTATTCTTATTAAGTATAAAGTATATTATCTAGATATATACTTTATATTAATTAGAGTTATTATTAGTAATTCTTCCTTCCTTATATCCTATAGTTAGGAAGGTAACTTTCTAAGTTTATAGAGGTTCTAATAGCTAAGTATAATAAGGAATAAAGTAATAAATATATCCTATAGCTCTAATATATTACTTAAGACTATTAAGTTAATTAGAGAAGTTAAAGTAAGTAAATATAATTATCTTCTTAGCTATTATTAAGAGCTCTAAAGTATTTATATAAAATCTTAATAATTAAGTATTAAGGTATTTAATCTAGCTCTTCTTTAGGGAAATAATAAGGTTTTACTTATTAAAGAGTATAAAGAAAATCTCTAGGTATCTTAGATATTTAGCTATAGACTTAGAGAAAATTATAATATTATTAATAAAGGCTTAGTAGAAAGTATAATAAGGATAAAATAGTCTATCTATATAGTATTAAGTATAAGTAGGGGAATTATAATATCCTATTAGTATTACTATTAACCTTTTAAGGCTTCTATAGCTAACTATTATAAAGTAATTATAGTATTTAAGGGTTATTCTAAATTAGAAAAAGAAAGATAAGGTATTAATTACTATAATAAAGATAGCTCTATAGAGAGCTTATATTATATTTTCCTAATAGGGAAAAGGATAATTATTAAGTATTAAGATCTTATTTAATATTCTAAGATTAATAATTATATAGCCTTTAGATTCCCCTTTAACTTACTTCTAAATTATAAAGATAAGTACTAAGAAAGGTATAAATTCTTTAACCTATTCTATTTAGCCTTAGTAATATAATACATTAAAGGTTAAATTAATAAAGTTTTAATCTTTAAGACTATTAAAATAGAGTCTTTAGGCTATATAGTATTTATACTAATTATTAATAAGTAATACCTATATTTCTTCCCCTTTAAGTACTTAGATAAGCTCTATATTTATCTAGAGCTTTAAGTAATATAAAATTAGCTCTTTAACCTTCTTAATAAAGCTAAGGTTTTTACTATAGATATAAATACCCTTATTAATAATATCCTCTGATAAGTCTAGAGTACATTATATATAGGTTTACTATAGAATCTTTAGAAGCTTAAGATTCTTATTAATAGTAATCTTAAGAAGTAAATTAATTAGCTTATTATTTTAGATAAAGAAAGTAAATATTAAGGAAGTTACTTTATAGTATTACTTCTAAAGTAAATTAATATTATAGTAATCTTAAAAAATAAAATTACTTAATAAATTTAGGGGTATAAGAACTAATAGAATCTAGTTAAGAATATAAGTTCTTCTAACTATAGCTTTAATATCTTTAGTAAGAGAAAACTTAGTAAAGATTACTAAGGTAATAATTATTATAATAATATTAGAGGAGAGAATATTTAGGATATTTATAATAGTTAGGGATATTACTATTACTATAATACTAAAAGCTATAGTCTATATTAATAAGAAGTAAGTTCCTTCTTATTTAAGGATATTACTAATCTTCTACTTTTAATAAAACTTAATATTCTCCCTTATATTATTTATAAAGATAATACCTAAGAGACTATTAGAATTAATTAGAATATATATTACTATAAGGATAAATTCTTAAAAAGTAAAGTTATAATCCTTAGGGATTTTCTTTTATATTACTAAGATTAATATAATCTTACTTATTAATATAATTATAGCCTTAATAACTATAATATATTAATTAATATTTTTCTAGCTTAAATAAATACTAAAAGAGATATAGAAGTCTTTTAAAAGGCTATAATATATTCTTCTCTTAGTAATAAGGAGATTATAAGTATAAGGGGTAAAGAAAGCTATTCTAAGTAGAGCTTTAGCATTAAGATTATCCTAGACTTAAGCTAAGGTAGTAAACTTTATAATACTAATAGTAAATTCATTAGTATATTACCTATTAATATATATAGTAAATATAGCTTACTTATTATAAGCTTTTACCTTATTAACTCTATATATAATTATAGGATTAACTTTCTTAATCTTATGCTTAAGGGTCTTAAGTTACTTTTAGTTAATAAAGGGTTAACTATAACTAGAATTAGTATAGATCTTAATAGGGTTAAGGTTATTAGTAGTTATCTTTATATTAAGTTATAGATAGGTATAATTCTTCCCTTTATTATAGGGAATAAGCTCTAGTAGAGGAAAGCTTTAAACTATTAGTATATATTCTATTCTATTAGGAAGTAGCTATAGTATAATATTAGCTTCCTAGTTAATAGAGCTAATAGTAACTTTAAAGCTAGTATAAACTTTAAGATACTTAAAAAGCTTATTATAACTTAGTAAGACTTTTTTATATTTCTTATAATAAAAGGTAAGAGTCTCTTTTATAAGCTTCTTATAATTAGCTTATTTAAGGCTAATATAGTAATTAGTAAGTTAATATTCCTATAGGATAAACTTTATAAAGAAGGTTTAAGTATATATAGGGTATTTAATAGTAAAGTTAATTAAAATATATAAATCCTTAATAGTTATAACTATAAAGTAAACTCTTTAAGATTAGTTAAAGGAAGTAGAAAAGTCTAAATATAAAGTATTATCTTTATTATTAGCCTTATGAAGACTTTAATTAATATCTAGCTTACTCTTAATAACTTAGTACTTACTTTTAAAAGTAACTTTCTTTATCTTATAAGGATAATCCTAAGGGTTATTATAATTACTATAACCTTATTACCTATTATAGGGATAGTTATTTCTCTTATAGTTATTATATCCTTATTTATAGTTATAGTCTTAGTCTTAATTATAATCTTAGTCTTTATTATAATTATAATTATTACTTTAGTACTCTTTATATTATTAAGTTTAATTATTACTTTAGTAGTTATTATATTATTAATTATAGTTATTATTATATTAGTCTAGACTATAGTCCTAATAGCTTTAGGATTAATTATTATAATTATTTCTATAGTAATTATACTATTATTAGATATAGACTTTAATAATTAGTTATTATTCCTTATATTTATATATAAAGTTTACTAAGGTTATCTATTTATATAGGACTTATAGAAGATAAGAAATCTTACTATTAATAAGAGGGAAAATAGCCTAGATAATATATTTTTCCTTTATAATACTTAACTACTTTATATAGCTTACCTTATATTAAACCTACTAAGTAAAGGAAACACTATTAATAGCTAGGCTTATAGTATACTTTCTAGAGTAAAGATCCTCTAAGATCTTAGTATTAAGTTACTTAAAATACTTTATAAGCTTTTAGCAAAATCTAGAGATTATAGAGTTTAATAGCTTCTTATACTAACTTATACTTAATTCTCCTATAAGCTATTCTATAGTATCTATACTAATTATTAATATATAGTAATCTTAGAAGGAATTATTATTATAATACTTAAAGATTTATATATACTTATAGAAGAGATAGATATTAGTATAAATAGTATAATTCTATATAATTATTATACTAATCTTCTTAGGATTATATTAATCTAAGTTAAAGATACTAATAGCTTCCTTCTTAACTTTCTTCTAAGAATCTCTAGTAGAAGTTATTATAAATTAGGATTAATCTTACTCCTAATATACTTAAATACTAACTTATTTATTATTAAAACTATTAAAAGAAGATTCTAAGGAATTATTATTATTATTAGAAGCTTAATATTATATCTTTTTATAGCTTATCCTTAATATTATTTTACCTTATATAGCTAAATTAAGAATAATTATTATATTCTAAGGATTAAGAACTCTATAGTTTCTATTAAAAGTTTTCTCTATAGTCTCTATAGTAACCTTCCTTACTATTAAGAGCTTTATACTATTAGACTTATTAGGAGCCTTAAATCTAAATTACTTTATAGTAGTATTATACTATTTATTAAAATAGACTATATTAATTATCCTAGCTTATAGAAGGCTAAGGAACTCTTAAGTATTAATACCTTAAGTAGTATATTAAATAATAAAGTTTATAATACTAAAGGTAATATTAGAGTCTTAAAGTATAAAGGTATTAAGAATCTCCTTTATAACTTACTTATTAATAAGTTTAATATAATAAATACCTTAATTAATTACCTTAATATATTATAATTCCTTTAAGTAAGTATTAATAAATCCTTAGTTAATACCCTTAATTACCTTTAATATAATTAAATATTAAGATTATTAAAAAGTAAATTAATCTTAAGGCTTTAGTTCTATCTTAAGGTTAAGCCTATTAACCTTACTTATATATACTTAAGTTATTCTTTAAGGAATAGCTTTATATAGTTAAATTAGTAAATTACTTTTAATTTAGTATAAAATTATATTTTTATACTTCTTTAGTTAAGTAGTTATTACCCTTAGGTAAGGTATAATTACTTTCTAAGGGGTAAGTATACTTAGCTTAGGATTTATAGATTACTTTAGCTTTAGTTAACTAAGGGAATAAACTTATATATTTCTAGGGAATTAATTTACTATTTATAATATTCTATCTTTATACTAGAATTATTAGTAAATAAAATAATAATATTTAATCTAGGATTTATAAGAACTTAGTTAGCTTATTAATATCTAAAATCTATAGAATCTAGATAATTAAGTAATAATAATAAGCTAAAGTANNTTTTTACTATTTAAATATTATTAATTATTATTATAATTAATATAATAAGGTATAATTATAATTATTAGTAAAGAATATAATATTTTAAGTCTTTATAATTAAAGTAATAAAAGTAAGCTTTAAATTTAATATAAGTAATTTATATATAAAGAATTTAATAAAGTTAAGGTTTAATTTATTATTTTTAAGGGAATTTTTATAATTTATAATTAATATATAAAATTTATAAAAGTAAGAATATTATAGGATTAAGGCTTATTACTAAGCTTTCTATATAAGATTAATTAGCTATTATATATAATAAGGATTTTAATAATATAAATAAAAATAATATATAAAGAGAATTATTTATAAGGTTCCTTTAAAGGGTATCTTTACTTAGTATATTTCTTACTATATAAGTGTTATAACCCAGGTTGGAACCAGGCGGTTATAACTAGCAGAATCATTTCAGTACTCACTTTTTCCTTCCTATCACAATGTATAATATATACATATTAAACAGGCTCCGTTTAATACAGTTTAATACTATGAATATATACACATTGAATAAGTACTATTTAATATAACTTAATACTATTTAATCACTTAGTAATTATAGTATATATATATATTTATTTAGCATATTAGATAAGAGCCTTAAGCTCCTTAGCTATTAATACTATAATTAGATTTATTCCTACTTAGTTATATAATAACTTACTATTATACATTATTAATATAACTTATATTACTTATTATAATATCCTAATCTACTTAATTATTAAACTATATACCTTAGACTTACCCTAGACCCCTAGGTTAAGCTTAACTATTATATATTAATAGTTCTTATTTAGTATATTACTATATTAACCTAAGTAATAACTTAAATTAATTATTATAGCTCTAGTAACCCTATTTAGCTTAAATACTACTAAGGGGAGACTCCCTAGGGAAGATATTAATATAGAGGATATTAGTATTCTAAAAGGAATAGAATTTAATAAAGATAATAAGGAGGATATTACTAATCTTAAATATAAGAATTAATAGTAGTACTAAGAGATCCTATTGCTATATAATGCCTTATGTAAAGTATATAATAAGAATCTTACCTAATTTAGATAACTAGAGGAGTAGATCTAAATGCTTAATACTAGTTAAATTTAACTAAATCTGAATAATAATATTATTATTAATACCCTCCGTAAGTAAGTTAATAACCTTAGTACTAAGTAGGAAAAAGCCTATAAAGAGTAATATAGATAAATTAAACAATTTAATAGCTTTAAAATTACCCTTAATATCCTAAGACCTAGGAATATAAATAAGATAATTAAACCTAGTCTACTACTAAAGTTTAATAGTACCCTAAAGGACCTCTATAAACACTTAATATAACTAAAGTTATTTTATATATACTATCTTAGTATATTTAGGAATAAATAACTTAAGGTATAATATAGAATTAGCCTCCTTAATAGAAAAGTACTATATAGAATAGAACTATACCTAAGGGACTTTATTAAGAATGCCCCTAAGAACTAGAAGATTAAAACTAAGGAACTTTTCAGTAGCTTTATACTATATAAAGAGTAACTTATTAATACCTATAGAGAATAGAATAAGAAATATAATACCCTTATTATAATCTGAAAGCTAAAATAGACTAAGGCTACCTTAGAATACTTCTCTAAATTTAAGTACCTTACTACTAAGCTTAATTAGACTAATAAAAACAAAATTAATAAGTTCTACTAAAAGTTAAAAGATAAAGTTAAGAATAAGATATATAAAATCTTAACTCTTCTAATAAACTTTAATGCCTATGCTAAGCTCTATATAATAATTAATAACTAACTATTCAAATGATAAATAGAGAAAAAGAAGGGTTCTACTAAAGGCTAAAAAAAGAAAAACTATTCTAATACTAACTAGAAAAGAAATAGGAATACTTTATAAGGAACTTAGCTTAGCCCTATAGAACTTAGAGCTATATAAAAAGACTACTCTTAAGTTAAATACTAGAATTATAGAGGAATAGGATATTTCAAAAGTAAGTATTAGAAGCCTAAGACTAAATAGAAACATAAGCCTATACTTAAAGGTAAGAATATCCAATTTACTAACTATAGTAAGACTATTACTATAACTAGGAGAAGTAGCTATAAGATAATTAGTACTAACTAATTTAATACTAAAAAGCCCCTCCCTAGCACTTAGTAATACAAAAGTAAAGATAAGAGCATTTATATAGAAAGAATGTAATATAGGTTATAAGAGACCCCTAGGGGAGATAAGGGAGTACCTAAGGGATAATATGACCCCTAGACCCCTATCCCTAAGGGAGTAGCCTGATTTATAATAGATAGTAAGACTATTGCTATAGTTAGGAAGGGTAAGAAATAAGCCCCTTTTATCCTAATCCCAGAAGAAGTAAAACCCTACTAATAACTATCTATTAAAATCCCCGATAGATAACTAGACTATATAGTTATAATAGACTATATAAAGTTAGGAAGTAATACTATAGATACCTATTGAATTCCTAAAGAACTTATATAACTAAGTAATAACTAAGAACTTAGTACTAGAATATTTATATAATAGGAAGTAGATAATTATATTTACTAAAAGTTCTATACTAGGGAAAATAAGACTTTATACATTAATATAGGATAAGAAGCTAGATAAGTAAGAGTGCTTAGACTATCTATTACTAATAATAACATTTAAGCTCTAGCTAAGGAATATCCTAATAATAACTATACTAGCTATAAAATAACTCCTAGTATTAATAATACCTCTAATAAAGACTTAGATAATAATTAAGAGAAATAATAGTTAAATGCTATTATATCTTTAATTAAATTACTATAGTAAAAGAAGTATACCTATAATTAGTATAGTAAGCAAATTTAAGCAATAGAGAAGGATATATATCTATAGTTTAACTATAAATAAGAAAATACTTATAATAGAGAACTAATTTATATCTAGGCTAAACCTTAGAGATTAGCTATCTATAACCCTAATACCCTAGAACTATAGGAAAGTAATAACCTATACTTATACTTCTCTACACTAGGATATAATAAACTCTTATAGATATTATATTACTATTATTACTATAAAATATATAAAGGTAATAAAGTAGGAAATAATTATTATCTTACTTAAGTTAGAGGATTAGTTATTAAAGACCCTTACCTTAAGTAGGAAATATATAACTATACCTTAGTTAAACTTTTACTAAGGTATAATATAGTAAGAATTAAAATAAGGAATAACTACTTCTCCTAATAATGCCTTAAAGGACTATAGGACTTAAAACACTGCCCTAGCTCTAAGTATTAAGTTTACTTATGAATAAAAGTATAAGAATAGTATAATGCATAGTGTATCTAATGCTCTATACCTTATGCCCTTAGCTATAGATATTTAGAATACCCTAAATATAAAGAAGAAAAAGAGGAACTTAAGTTATAATTCCTATGAATAAAAGAAGAAGGATTTAACTTTATAACTTAAACTAGTAAGAATACTAAAGACTAAGTATAGTACTACTATATTTAATACTATACTAGTATAAATACTAGTATTATAAAGTATAAAAAGTTACTTAGATATAGATATAAGTAATATATAAAAATAGGATACCTAGGATATAACTATAAGAAACTTATAATAGAAAATAATAAATACTACCTATAGAAGAGTAGTAAATAAGCGATAGGAAGGAGAATAAACTATCTCTAAAAAAGGCTCTATATATAATAGAATTAGCAATAAAATGAAAGACACTTAAGCTATAAGTGTAAATTAGGGATAAATAGCTTACTATATTAGTAGATAGTAGAACTAAAGCTTTATATATTAACCCTAGTATAGTTAATAGGCTAAAGCTAATATGGAAAGATAAAGGAAAGGAATCCTATATAGTATATAATCTTAAAGGTAATCTATTCTAATATAAAAATAAATTTATAACCTAAGAACTTAATTACTTAAAGGTTTTTATTAATAGAAGGAATGAAGGTATTACCCTTAATATTATACTAATATAATACTATAATATTATCTTAGGGTATCTATAGCTAAGGAAATTTAATCCTAATATTAACTAGAAAACTAGCTAAGTATATATTAATCCTAATAATATCCTCTTTAATAATAATAAATATAACTTACAAGAGAAATATTAAACTTAAATTAATATTAAGAATAATATCAAAGGATAAAAAAAAAAATAAAAA
>QGQB01000398.1:0-17472 GCA_003385265.1 Neonectria hederae | reverse complement strand
GCCCTAAAATTATTAAGTTAATATATTAGTTTTAAACAGAGAGACTTAGCAAATTTATAGATAGCTTTTCCGGGCTTATAACCTATTAAAATGAGAATTAAGTGATTAATTGAAGAGTCACATCTATGAGGAAGGGTATAAGCTCGACTACATATAGTGTATGGGTCACAAGGGATCGGACTAATATTTGCCCTTTTTAGCACAAATGACACCCGAAGAGCGTGCGGAAATTGTGAGGCAAGGAATAACACGTAAAAAGCGTCTCTAAAGGCTTCGCACAACACACATCGCCACCACCTTGGCGGCTGTGGGTGAATCCCAAGGCACCAAGCAAAAGGAATAGCGGTCACCGTTGGACGTAAAACGCGTCTGCAAAATCTTCGCACAGCCAATGTCAGCACATCACCACTACCCGTAATCCACCAGGAAGCGACTCAGGCGCCTATTTTCCAGACATCGAAAGAGAGGTAAGGAGGTAGCTACGGCCCATTAGGGTCCAGCCGCCATCAGGGCACTCATGCGCCCAAGTCATACGTATATGCTTTGGTACATTTTCTCCCATACTTGCTAACATATCTAGTACATACACCGAAATCCTTCATCTGCAGTAGGGATTGGACATCCGCCGTGTCTCTAGTCCCTGTACGGACCCTACCGACAGCTAACCCCACCCGCATCCTTCCTCGGACGACCCCTCCTTCGCTTCGCGGGCGGCACCAGGCCCGCAATTGACCGCTTTTTACCTCGCCGCGCCGGAGCGGGGCCGGGATCGGGAGCGGAGGCGGTGGACAGGGCTCGAAGCGATTGCCTCACTGTCGCCGCCGCCCTTTTCGGACCCGGATCTAGTGACAGAATGGGTAGTCTTTCGTGTGCATTCTTGGCACGAATTCTGGCACTGCGTCGCAGTTGTGGTGGTTCACTTTCTGTGTCTCCCTCGTCATCTTTCGCCTCTGACAGGTCGTCAGCCGGCTTCCGGGCTGGGGTACCAAACAGTGTAATTGAGCCGTCTCCAAAAATGGTATCAGCTGTAGTTCTCATGTACCCCGGCGGTGTCGGAGGCGGAATAGCCTCTAGCGCGTCTACTTCAGAAGGAGTGAAGTTCATGCCCTCCATGTCGTCGGTGTTGAGAGGCGTCAGGTCTTCAGGCTCGGGCGATAGGCTCTCGTGCCGCCACTTCCACCCAAGACCGGGTTTCCAAGTTCCGATTCCGCACCATTCCTCTCGCCAATCTCCCCTTTCCTCCCACCATTCATGGACTGTTTTTGCTCTAGGACCCTCGCGGCGCCGCGGGTCCGAAAAATCGAGGTCTTCGAGCTTCGCAGCACGCTCGCCTACCTCGACCAAGTATATGAACCATGGCCTAGACATGATGAAGGACTCGGCCTGGCTCGAGGTGGTATCTTCACCGAGATGAGAAGAAGGATGTGGTTGGACGTGTGCGCCGCAACGCATACCCGTGCGCAACCGAACGACACGCATCACTGGGTGATGATCATTCGAGTCGGGCTTAGGATGCCATTCAGCGGCAGAGCTGCCATACTGCCATTTCCACTTCCATTTAGAAGTATCGTCGTTCGCCTGACTGTTCACTCGGCCAGGAATCCCCCATTCGGTGTTCCAGACGCCGAGTTTCTGCCAACGCTTCCTGATGTTGCATCGGACGATGATGGGGTATCGTAGGTAGCCCGCTCGCCCCTTGAAAAATTCTTTTGTACGGCGGTTGGAGGACTCGCTTCTCCAAAACCGGGTAGCCCGGTCTCGCTCCACGGTGGCTTCAGCAAGAAAGCGCTCTCCAGGGTTGTACGGGTGCAGTTTGGACTGGACAAAATCCGCAGCAAAGACTTGCTCCTTGTCATTGAGTGGTTCGGCGAGAGCCTCGAAGTCATGAGACTGGGGGCTGCTGCTATTGCGATGCTCTGGGTAGAAGGCAAAGTCGTCCTCGGACTCAGAGGAAACGTAGGGTGGTGGTTCTTCACGGTCAAACCGACGAAGATTGGGATTGGCAGCGAAACGCTCCAGGGCTGGCAATGCTTGGCATCGTATGGCAGCTTCGATCTGCTGGATGTCAAAGAATGGCGGCATCTTCGAATACGATTACGATGGATTTTCTGGGTGAATGATGTGTATGATGAGAATGTCGTGTATGTTCTTGTTTTTCTTGTTGCAGAGGCGCGAGATGGGCTGCGTCGTGTTGTGTTGAAAGACGGAGGGAGGTCTTTGTCGCGTATGCGCTGCCTGAGGTGCTGAGGCGGGAGCGCGCCCGGGCCATTTCGTCACACCTGCTTGTACCGGGGATATACCCACAAAATCCCAGTGAATGGGGACGGACTGCGTTTTGCAAGGGAAGGTGCTGGGGCAGATACAGGGCACTTGCTAATGTAGCCAGTGTGGCGCTATTGGTACCTATTTGCATTTATTCTTATAAGGCTTAGCTTGACAAGGTACCTCAGGTGGTATTTCTATTCATGTCCGTTCGGGCTGAACGCTAGTCTGAGACCTTGAAATGACCCCGTATCACACTTGAAAGAAAGCAGCTCAAGTGGTATTAAGTGCCATGTCTCGTTGGCAAATCGACTGGTCTAGGATATTCTATTTCAAAACATGGCTGGTTGGTATCAATGCATTTTCTTCAGGGCTGACTGAGTACCATGTTATGGTGCTATTCTATGGTCTGTGAGCGCGTACAAGGCGGCTTGGTGCCACCAACTACACGTAACCAGGTAACACCCCCCTTAGCGTTACCAGAATTTTCTCCCCAGATACCAAGACTTAGCCTGAATTAAGGGACAGAAGGCACCAGCATCCTGGGCAGTGGGAGTCGGTCGCTTCTCGTCCCCTTCGCGGGACCCGCAAGAGCACCAACTCCTACGCAACACCACATACCACGGCGGAATTGGAAAGCGGAGAGCCAAACCACCCACTCAGGTAGTTTTTCGGGAGAAGTTTGAGTGCAAGTAGCCTGGGCGGAAGCAGTTTGAGAGAGTGGATCGTGTGCTTAGCATGTTCCTCGGGGCGAATCTTCTGAGGAACATGGACGTTTTCCCCGACCACTAAGTGACGTCGACGCCAGCATCTTGCATTTTCGCTGACTCCGATATCATACTGTGGTAGCTACAATTGGCTTCACAATCCCGTTGTCAATTTCGGGCTTCTGGGAAGAGCAGGATGTTGCCAGCTTTTCCGACTTGCGGACTGTTGCAATTTCCAACCATGATAATTACCAACCGTTCCTCACACCGCCATAACATATGAACATCTAGTCAACAGAGGGAAAGGGAGGGAAAGGGATACAGTCGCGGCGCGAGCTGATCGGGTCTGCTGTAATGAAGGTCTGAGGGGCGCTGAGACCCTCTCCTTGGGGAGCTCAAAGGTTACGGTGGTATTGTCAGTCAAGTTGTGGACACACCGCCAGCCGTTCAGTCAATTAATCAGCCATTTCAATAGTAGTATCAAGTATTTAGGTCATTTTCTAAAATTGTGCAACCTTTCTGGCGCTTTGTTTAGTTGGATGGGGAGCGTAGGAGGTCTGGCTGTTGGTGATAGGTTCGGCAGGATATCGACATTAGCCCACGGCAACATGCAAAAGTAGATTAGGCGCCTGTTTTTCTAGCTCCATTCAGAGTTGAGTGGTTTATTCCCCGGCTTGTTGTCCGGTTTATATCTGCACTGCGACGCAACTTATGTCGTATTTGTGCTTGGGGAAGTCTCGAGCCATTGGATGAGCTAGTAAGGAACCAAGCTACCATGCTAGACGAAGCCTATGATCATCAAAAACCCTTGGCTGTCACCTACGCAGGCGCGACTTAGACAACGATTCGCCACGAACGAAGAGAGTATCGCCAAGCTAGGCTCGCGGACTTCTATTTTGGTGGCAGACTTTTCAGGGTGCTCCTACAATTGTTTACCATTAAACCTTCTTGGAATAGGAATGTACAGTGTGAAGGCTGGTGCAGTGGTGGCAGTGTTTCACGGTTCCTTGATGGCAACTGTTTTCCAGCCATGGGCTATGTATACAAGTACGTCAGTACGGCTCAGACTAACGAGATGATGAATGGGGAGTCTTGGTTTGCTGATCGACTTCGGACGATGAGTAGTCTGTCATGGTCTAATCAAAACATAACACCCTTGCCAGAGATGACTGGTTTCTTCGAATATTCAAACCTCGACATCAAGGGATTGTGAAGAAGTTGTTCAAGGTTTTAGATTGCTTGGGTAGCATCCTGACATAGAATCTAGGCACTGCGTGTTCAATCTTAGTCCGCAGCGTCCTGTTGGCAATCTCCGCCATAATTAATTGCGTGGATCTTTTCCGCATTCGGACTTACAATACGGTCGCACTTTAGTCAATATATTCAAACAGTACCAATATAAGGCTGTCACTCATCTCTCGTGTCCATTTCTATGGCCAGTCGGTCACGTTATTAGACCCAGTCGAATGGCCTTGTGCCTGTTCGGCTAAGTTTATCCTCTTACTTAATATCTTCCGATATCAGCTGCTTCGTCTGACACACTAAGCATGAGCCTTGAACCATAACTCGGGTCGGTACTTACTTGGTGTCAATATCATAATTACAGACGTTTGGCATGTTTTCTAATGCTCTGTTACGGTAAACATGATCATAGCCACTACCTCTCCTCCCCGTTGGCTTCGCATCGCTGTGCTATGCTGTTTTACTTTTCCTGAAAGCATCGCTTGGGAGAGAGGCCAGTTCGACGACATATTCGCCGCTTGGATATGTGCTGCTGTCGAGGCTCGAAACAAAACGAGGCCCACAAATGAGCAGCTACTTGTTGAATTGAAGGGCTGGAATATCGTCGACAAGGACCAATATCCAGACCTGGACGATGCAGATGCCCCCATCTTTACGGGGTCAGCATCATCTGTGTACGTAAATCAGTCCTGGATCCATCGGCTTTCAATCTTCATCCAAGGTTCGTTCATTAATGGGGAGTATCAAACCCGCAAATGTGACCGCGCCTCATTAATCGTGTTCGGCATAGATGTCTACGAAAACTATTCTCACTCAAAGATATACGGCAGCTACTCTAAACACCAAATTGTTTTACAAGCTTTACTCAGCTCAGATAGCTTAGGTGTGCAGAGAACCCGTAATGGTTGGCAGGTTGGCGTCCATAGCGTAAGCTTGTCGACAGCGTTCTCAACAAAGGTCCCGCAACTACTCAAAGACGGCAGCCTCTCTTATCAGTTTCTTCATCAAAACCAGGTGGTGGTAAAGGAGGCAGCTCTGCCTCCAAATTGGATTCAGCTGAGCACGTCCCCCCTCCGCGAGGTCCAAGGCTTTCTGGGGATGATATGGCAGGGCTAGCGAGAGGTACTCCTAGAGTTTCTTTGTCAACCAGCTTTGTAACGCCAAGAGATGTCAGGAGAGTGCTCCTTATCACAATCCGAAAGTAATGTGGAATTAACATGGATTACATCACACAAGCAATTTACAGTGCGGGGAGGTATCTTCGGTGCATCATTGGGGAATTGGTCTCCGTTATCACATGGTAAACAGCCAGTCATAACATTGACATCCAAGTAGGTACAAATAAGATGTCTTCCATTAATAATAGATGCCAGAAATCAAAACAGAAGCCCAAAAACGTCGAAACCTTTCAGATTTAGACTTAAAGAGACTGCCCGTCGTCATTAGATACTCGACCTTTGTCAAAATCATCGATCTAGATCAAAAGAAAAAAAACAGATACTATCATCAAGAAACCCTAATACCTTGAGCTGTAGCCTCAAGTTCTCTTAGTTCCGGGAGGTCCGATACCAGTTGGCCTCGGCATCGCCAAGACACTCTCCTACAGTCACAGCTGTACGTGTGTCAGCATCTCACGCACACTCTAGATAAGGCTGTCTTGGCAACGACTAACCTCTCAATCCACGTTCTTGGACAGCGGCAATCATAGCAGGAACCAGAGTGTTGGCGGTGGTTGGGTGCACTTCATGCGCAAGAGAAATGGAGCCGCCTGCATCAAGCTCCTCAATGAAGAGGTCAACACTATTCTGAATAGTGTCGGGCGTGTTGTTTGCCCAGTCCTGGGTGTCAATGTCCGAGTGGATGACATGGTAGCCCAAAGATCCAAGCGTCTCCAATGTCTCAGAGTTGTAGCTGAAGAACGGAGGCCGCATGTAGGTGGGGAAATACCCCAAGATATCAACCAACGCGTCCTCGAGCTGCGTCATCTGAGACCTCACTTCCGAGGGGGATAGTGTTGTGAGGTCTGGATGATCCCAACTGAGCAAGAGCAAGTCATGTCAGTACCACTACAGCATGGTTCTGTGTGTACTGGGACTTAACTTACGTGTGTGAGCCAACTTGATGTCCATCGGAAACCATGCGGTTGACTGTCGATTGATAGTCGTAGATCGAGGCCCAATTATCACCGTTGATGAAAAATGTGGCCTGGATGCCAGCCTCAGCGAGGGAGTCAAGCACTTGCTCAGTGTACGCAAAGGGACCATCATCAAATGTCAAGGCGACAGTGTTCTCTACGGTGCAACTGAAGATGGCACTCCCAACGGGGATGTTCTGTCGCCGTTGACGAGAACCTCCCTGCGGCGAGGCTGCAGCCGTGACGACGAGGGCACTAAGAAGGTAACGAATGAACATGGCGATGGCAAAACAGGCCTCAGTTCTCAATGTGATCTATACAATGTGTACTCAAACTCAAAAGTCCTCCTGCTAACCGGCCAGGAAGCCCAGGTATTTATGGATGATCAATGCAGCCTGTTCTCTTGTATCCCGACTCCGACTCCGAGGGCGTAGGTCAGTTGGCCAGTTGGCCCACCCACACGGCCTTATGAGCCCTCGGCCGAATTGCTTGGAAGAAAACAAGGCACAAGGCGCATAAGATGGATGCATGTCGGAAAGCCACCAAGCCACGCAATCCTACCTTTCGTTGGTGATTGCTGCGAAGGTGGTTTTGCAGATGAAGAAGGATCGTATGTACTATGTAAGCCCGCGTTGGCTACCCAATACCGTGGCTTTCCCCGCTCTCCGGCGTGAAACGTTGAAGGGAACTCTGTTGAGTAAGTATAGCTATCCCCTCAATAGCTGCAGCCCGTCTCTGAGGCAACATTTTTGGGTTTCTCTCCTCGGTGGCGTCAACGCCAGCTTCTCCCCTTTCACGCATTCTCCTTGCCCGTCTAGTTCTGTGCCAAGCTGTGCCAAGCTTCGTAATAAGCGGGTGAAGTCAGAGCCGTGTCACAGCCACCTGCGGTTCTCCCGGCGATGGACCAACCATTCATGATGACTGCACGCGTTCCTTGTGCGGTGGCGCTTTCGATACAGACGTGACGTTCCCGTATGTACGCTGACAAGCAAATAATAAGCACCAAGGTAACAGGCACGCCATCTCATTGGCTAAAACAAGTCCCGAGAATGGAACCACTACAGCCAGGTGTGCATTCTAAAAGTCAGGCTGAGCTGTGCAGCTTTACCGAAGCATCCCATCCGTTACACCGGCTTTCCATTTGGTGACATGCCGGCTCCTATCAATCATTGTTAGTGCCCGACGTGCGATGATATCATGTCTGGCCATGCTGTTGGTCAGCAGCACAGATGCGAGTCTTACGTTTCTGACCGCCAAGAGCGTTCGTTTCAAGGACCTTTCATTGTGATCTTCTTCTTCCATCCTCTTTCTAGCGTCGGCTGCCATCTCGCATCATCCCCAGGTCTCAGCCCGCGACCACAACTGCGCTGTTGAAAAACCAACACGAGACGATGACGATAACCTTCCATTACACAGCCGAGAACAGTCAGCTGTTGGCGGGGTCTGTATTCCATGTGCAGCTACTTGCAGATGCCTGCAGACTCGGTCAGCTTATTGGACGCATATGCCTGACTGGAAACAATATCCAATGCCAACTGACGTTTTGCTCGGCAGTTAGCCCCATGGCACTTTGGATAGACTAATACGATAGCCGATGCAGATCATTGCTTAATTTTTCCCACCATTATGAACGTTACACAAGGTGAGAAATGCTGCGGGAGACCATCATCAGACACACTGCTTCCCCAACAGTCATGAACGGAGATAAGATGATCGAGAATGAATATTGTCACATTCTAGGCATAAGCGTGCCATCATAAGCTGCATCAGCTTAATTATGCAGTTCCATTTCGCACCTAAATTAGCGAATACAGCAGTTCCGAGCCGGCAATGGGCATCTGACGATTGCCCAAGAAGCTCTAAGGGGCATGACTCAACCGTTGTAACACGGTCCATAGAAATGCGGCCATGCACACATGTGTTGAATTAGTGCGCTCCACAGACATCAAATCAAGCTAGGACAGATGGCCGAGCGGTTATGGCGCTGTGTTCAGGTGTTATCAANNCGATTCGCAGTTTCGAAAGAAGCGTGGGTTCGAGTCCCACTCTGTTCAAACTTTTTGCCTCTTGGTGTTCTCTTCTCTGGTCGCGGAACGTAAATTTTTTAGTCCCTGCATACACTGAGATATAAGACGGAAGGAAATTGTACATATCTTAGAGAGAGTATATCTTTTACTTTACTTAATAAAGTTACTTTAAAGTATTTATTTAACTTATATTCTATTATAAAAAGTAAAAGAAAGTTAAGAAATTATATTTAAGTTAAACTCTTACCTTATTAAACAATCTTAAGATATAATATATTATATAAGAAGCAGTTACCTACTAGATAAAGACTGTTTATTACATTCTATAGTAAGTAATACTTCTTTCTCTTGTATCAAAGGAGCAAAAAGAGTGAAGCACTGCTTCAAAGGATAATTGCTTGAAACCTGTGGGACTCGAACCCACGCCTCTTTCGAGACTGCGAATTTGTAACATGTGGAATATTCCACCTGAACNNGTTCCTCCTAATTGGTTGTTGTTTTCCCCAGCAAATTCAGATCATTGTAGTTGGCGGGGTAGAACGTTCCGATCCTTCGAGGTGCAAACTGACCTGGGGACAACCAACTGAAAAATGGGCAATACGCTTGAAATAAGCACTCCAGTCAATTGGTTGGATTGACCCCGATGAAAAGACAAGATTATTCAGCTTCTTGTTTAAGTGAAACCTTTTCACTTCGTCTCTTGTTTAGTCAACCAGTTCATGAATGTCTTTCTTTCAAGTGCTTAGAGACTGGAATAACATCAATATATCATGTGTTTTGTACTCAGGCAAGCATAAGTCGTAAAACGATGGACGAATTTTTTTTTGTTGAGTCTCTTGTAGATACAGATGATTACCTCGAGGAAGAGATAACCTTGGTCCGTGGTTGCTATGCTTATGACTCCTCATTTTGTGTGTTCTCCTGTTGATAGACAAGGGCAAAATCGGCCCAATAGTCTCATCTGTGCCACATCTCAACGTGACAGCGAGTCCGTCCATACTTGGTCAATAATGTTTGGTTACGCCATCAGTTGGACTAGGACCAAACTTGTTATTAACTAATCAACATTTCACTATAGCTTAGGTCATTAATACCGACGACTAATGAGAGAATTGTTCAATCAGTCCTACAAAACCACCGCCCAATATCAAAAGCGCAATGGCCATGCTCACTCAGCCTGTTATCAACATTGTCTTTATCAAGACTCCCCAGGAGAATCACAAAGCTGTGAGCGAAATATCAAGACTGCCTATCGATCTTCGCATAGCCTTACAAAAGGGTCGCAAAGCATGTCCTGCTTGTTACTGACACCTGTTTAATAAGGAGTGTATCGATCGTCACTTCCAGGTGTATGCTCTAGGGACTACGACTAGCAGCAACAGGTGGTCGATCATCGCCTCACATGATGTTCTAGAGAGCAAAAAGGGACACCGGCCATTAATTACGTTAGTTAAAAAATACGGCTTGCGCTCGCTATCGCATTCAGTGTGCTTCAGCGAGTAAGACACTGTGGCTTCCCGAGGCACTGACGCCCAAGACGTCCACTTCTTTAGACAGGATGGGTTTCTTTCATGTGAGCATCCTTTTTGACTTTTCTAGCATCTTTCTGCTAGCTTTTGTTTTGTCGTGGTGGGACAGATCATCGCCATTCAATAATAAGGCGACAGTTTCTCTATTCCCATCTTTTCTGCATGTTTTGTGTTTCTATAGGTGCCGACGCTGACCAGACTCAGACTTAATACGCATAGAGGCAAGAGAGTTGTTAACAGAAATGACCGCACCATCCCTTGTAGCTGTGCTGTCTCTCCTGTACTGCTCTTCAACCTCAACGAATTCTCACGTCTATTGCCTTGCTATCCATATGTGTATCCAAGTCAAATCGGACTTTGCCGTATACCTAATTGAAAATTGGGCTGAGGAACGACGGTTCACCATTCGTTGGTTATCACTACAAACGGCGAATGTTATGTTTTCTCTTTCTCAAGCTTGGACATTATAGCACTCACTCCTAACCAAGATAAGCTATTATGAACTGACCTATTTATAATAGATCAGAAGAGAACCCCTTATAACTGCGGTCACTTATGTTCCACAATCAGCTCGTGGCAAAGTGGACTACCCTATACCTCGGAGGAATTTTTCGAACGTTTAAATTTTAGAGACCAGTGAGAAATGCGGAACCACACTCAGTAAGGAAGAAAATTAGTCATGAGTATAGTATGCGTATGAGTTCCCATCTTGATAAACAATTTGATGACCTGCCAAGATCGTAGTGTGTCGAAGCCAAGAACTTTGGAAACACGCACATTCCATGCATTGCTACGACAACGAACCCGAAAAATAAGAGTATCTCAGTTATGACATTATATATCAGAATGTGAACAGGTCGTAAGCATAAGTGATGGCACTACTGATCTCGGAAAATCTCTTTTGATGTAACAGTACCGCGAGTCATAGGGCCCGTCAGGGTTGCAGTGAGATGATGAAAAGCGGCGATCACTAACATGGGAGAGAGTCAGATAGGAGAGACCGAGATTCAGGTCGCGCATGGAGCTTGGGCCTCTGTAACGAGATGGTGATAGCACAGAGCCGAGAGTAAGGGGACGGAGCCGAATATAAGAACGCAAGGGGGATGCCCCCCGTTTCCGCAAGGGGATCCCCCCTAGGGCTCCTGAAGCCGAAGCCGGAGCCGGAAGAGCAAGGACGGGAAAGGGACAGAGCACCGACGATGCTTTCGGCTACGAAACTGCAGGAGTCATTGACGAGTGGATTGGATGTTGCGTGAGTGCGATGGGCGGTAGGGGCTTTAAGGGGGGGTGACATGGGCGATAGATCTTGATGCTTGAAGCAAGGGTGTTGAGATTCAAGAGATCGCGTCATGTGACGTTAGAGAACTTGGACGTCGTATCTTATCAATCTACTTACAATAGGTCACTCGCCAGCTATGGCTTGTTTCTTTTTTATGGTTCTCGTTCAATGGTTGAAGGACAAGATCACTTCGCAGGCCACATGCAGTTGTGCATCGCAGTCGCGCACTGACAGGTTCATGCATCTAACCACAAGGGTTCTACACTGTCCGTCACTGGGTAGCTTGGTCGACAACCTCCCTTCTCTGAGACTGTGTCTCTGCCAGATCTACAAACGAGAACCAAAACAGAATATCAACAACAGAAAAAGAAAACAATCGTCCTCACTAATCGCCTGAGCCAGTGTCTCACTCTCCCTTCCGCGACACCCCCGCATGCCTGGTTCTCAATCAGTGGAACTCAGCTACGACCCGCTGTTCGTCATCGACTGCCCAGCAGGAAAACGGCTAGGTATGCGAAGCAACCTCGTCGTCGTCATCGGCAGAGCATAAAACTGGCGCAAGAGCCCTTCGGTGATGCCTTTTTGGCTTGCGATGGTGACACCACCGGCTGGCCCCTTCTCATCACCACAAACGCGTCGTTCTGACGCTTCAGTGCACAATGGGCTGAAACGTCTCGCCCGGACGAAGGCTCACTCCCTCAAACGGGTTGCTGTTAGTTAGCCTTGGGGCGCGGCAGCTTCATCTAGTCGTCGTCTCACTGGCCAGCCCTCAGCACCGATCGCCCATAGCCCGCACGGCAGGGGACGGGAAGAAAGACCCGGGCCCAGTGCCAAGGGAGCGTAAGAAGGTCGCCGTGCGCGAAGCGTGAGCGTTGGGCTGAATTTTGGACGGGGCGGCGACGGGGCCAGGCTGAACTACAGTAAACACCAAGGGCCAATAGCCCCGAGAAAAGCTTGTTGGCGCCGTCTCTCTGGATGACGCGCTCGCGACGCGCTTTGGTGTGTCCGTGTGATGGATGTGTGATGTGTTTATGTTTAAACAAACAAAGGTAAAACCCCGCCATAGCGACGGCCGATGACGAAAGTCGATGAAGATGGCGGCAACGAATGGGGGCGTTTGCCGTGTCATTCTGGACCGGAGCGTCGGAGTCAGCAATAATTCGAGGCGGCTCCGCTACCGAGATTGGCTGCTCCATCGACCCCGGAGCAATGAAGTCGTGGCGGACAGGGGTGGGAGACATCAACTCATCAGAGTCTCGTGTACTATGTAGGTTTTTGGACACTCCACGGTGATCTGTCTCGTATGAACGGAATGCAACCTCCCGAACCTGATCCAGATGGTGTCTCATTGTGTTTATCAATAGATGGACGGCCCAATGAACAGGTCGCATTGGACCTCAGGTTGGTACTTCGTTGCAGGCCGCGTCTGCATTACTGCATGTCAGCCATCATTTCATCTGTTTCTTCCCAGTTCCCCATCCACCAACACCGCCGAGCGTGGCGCTCCATCGTCAGCCTACCCAGCGCGCTGGGTCCATGGAGACAGCAGCGCATGGGCCCTCTCAGCGAAAATGAGGCCGAATTCCAGAAGCAATGTTTGCTTGCTGGTGGCCTTGTTTCCTCGCTTGTTCTTGGGCGAAATTTGATGCCGGCATCCGCCCCATATGAGTGGTTGCGCCCCGGACCTGGAGCAGGGATGTGCTGCGGGTGCTCCAGCGACTGGGGCTAGGATGCGGGATGGAGCCCCGACGGGGAGTCTTGGACGTTCTGGGTCTGGGCCAGAGTCACCTGGAATTCGACGATGGACTCAATTGCGTTGCTGGAGCGGGGGTTCTCATTTTGTCTGGACCCCAAATGGCTTCTCTTGCCTCCCCTGATTGAGCCTCTGCTGGGCGGCGGGCGGAGAGGGCGTTCGAAGGCGCATCAACTCCCTTGTTAGAGGCTGATGATGGCTCCTGGTGCTGGAAACTCATTCATACTGGGAGGCGAGAAACTCGCAGCCGTCTTTTTTCCGTTGACAGCCATCATCCCTGTCTCGGCGGCCCAAAAGACCAAGCGGAAGAACAAAAGGAACAACGCTGACAGGCCAGGGAGAGGGCCGGGTTAGGGATCCTTTTCGCTGATCACTCCTCCACAAAAAAGAATTGAAATAAAATAGAGAGCCCCGATTGATGACCGGAAACCAGGAACTCGATCGAGATATAGCCCACGTTGATCTTACATACACAATGCAACTGTGCGGCCCCGTGCACCCGGAGCAGCCGGCGGTAGGAAAAAATAAGACTTGCACGGAGAGACAAGAATAATGCCAAAGGGCAGACAGGAAAAGAAAAAGAAGAAAAAGCCTGTTATTTTCTTCCCTAGTTTACGCCATTTAGTCGGCGGATCGGGTTGGTCAACAAGCCCTCATTTATTATTTGGCGTCGTTTGGGGGAATCTGGCCCTGCAGGGCGGAAAAGAATTTTGCTCTTGGTCAGCTTCTGTGATGCGTCTTTGCCGTGTACCTGCATTATGCATGGTTCCGTCTTTCCGGTGGAAACGGACAAGCACGGTTGCTGATCATTACAGCCCAGCCCGTTGGGTTTTGCATGAGGGCTAAAATAACAGTACGAAAGAAAAAAGCCATCTGAGGCCTATATATGCTCAGAAGTACGAAATCTCCACGTACGAATACGTGCGCAGGAAATCAGAGACCAACATGGAGGATTGAGCGTCTCTGTCCCCCGCCGCCACAACGAGGAGCTGGAATGCGGGAGACGGTCCATGCCAAATAGGGAAAAATTCAGGTACCGCGGCGTTACCATTGGCTCACACAAAGAGCAGCAGGTGGTCAACACTCTGCAGCTCCGACTACAGGCTGTCGGCAGCCCTTTTTTCGCCTCTCGCTGGGCCTTTTCGCCTCTCGCTGGGCCATTTTGCCGCTCCTTTTCCCAGCAGCCCTGGCCTCCCCCATCTCTCGCTTGGCGTTGGCAACACCACAGTAAAGTGACAAACAAGGTCCCAGCGAAGAGGCGGCCAACTGAGGCGCTAGCTTGGGGTTGTGCCACCCGATGTGGGAATGGGCTCAGGCACTAGAACCCGGGCGCGGCGCCGTTGGTGGGGCGGACGTTAGGGGGAGAACGCTCCAGTGAACTACAGGGAGGGACCCAGACAATTGCACCCAACGCCAACTTCCTTGCCCTGCGGAGAAGGTGGGCGGCTTCCATCTCGCCATGCATTGCGGTTCTTGGATTAGGGCGGTCTCTTTAATGACATTATACTCTTTGACTTCGTTTAGTCCTCCTGCTCATTGCTTGACTGTGGGGAGTTTCCTGGAAAGGTTAGCTGGTTGATCATTGCAGGACGGGTTTTTGTCATCTTTCGTCTCCTCTCTTTATCCTTGCTCATTCGTCTCCCCATTTTGACCTCAGCCAAGGCACATGCCCTCTCTAATACACACAGCCTTATCCCTTACATACACATCACTAACATGTTAATGGTTAGGACAGGTTAGTGTTTGTTCTTATGATGACTCTTGTGTAATATGTTACCATGTTAAGGGATTAGGCTGTGTTTGTCATAGTAGGTAGTCCTGGGAAATACAGCCCTGCCCCCTCAGTTCGGGACTAATACCATGTGCGCTCATGCACATGCAAGCGCACCTGCCAGGGCTTGGCGGCTGGACTGGCCACCAAAGTACGAATATTACCAGCTGTTATGTCACAGGCGCTTGTGGGCACTTTTTTTCTTTCCTTTTTTTTCCTTGTATGTGAGGGGAGGGAGGAAGGTTTGGGCGGGTAGCTTTGGAGAGGCGCCGCGGGCGGGCCCAATCTCAAATTCCATCTGCAGGGCACCAGAAGCTGAGAAAATAGGTACCCTTTTTTCTTGTAAGTGTGCGAGGGCAGGGCTAGTTTTGTATTTGTAGTTGGTAATGGAGAAGACGGTAAGTGAGTAGGCAATTGAATGAGGCCTCAGTCGATGGCGTCGAGTGACGGAAATGAGTCGTTGAAGAGTTTTTCCTCTCTTCCCTCCCATTCTTCCTCATGCGGGCTGGCTTTTCTTGCGCGAGGTTGCTCAGCTCACACCTCGGCTGATACACGCACGCAGCCTCTCTTTCTCTTGACGTCGTTGTTTTCTGGGGCATTTCCTCCACGAGACAATTACGCTCATAAACGCCTCCTCTCTGAGCACACATACTCGGTGCTGGTGGCACATGAATCGGACAATTCCATCATTTCCCCCAGTGCTGCGCAGACCTGCAGCTGCAGTCGTACGAATACAGCCACCTCCACTAAAAAGACGACGTCGCCCAAGGAACCTGACGACATTTCCTCGGAACCCGTCACCATCGTCACGTTCCCCGACCTCCCTCCCGTCTCTTTTGTTGACCCGTCTGATTCTTTTTCGCCATTGCTGTCTCCCGTCGACGGACCTGACTCGAATAATCAATCGCTCCCCCCGCTCTGCAAAACACCCGACCGACTTGGATTTCGCTCGCTGCGCCGGGTACGCTAACGCTAGACTTGGGGTTGGTTTTCTTGCCCTCGGCCAATAACGTTGCATTCTCCCTGGACGTTTTTCTTGTCCGTCTTTCGCGCCTCGTCTCATTCGAGGAGGTAGTCAACCGACAAAGGGGAGGAAGGACGAGGAAGAAAAGAAAAGAAAAGAGAGACAGAGCCGACCAAACGGAACACACGCCGTTGGGACGGACACACACACGCGCTCTCACACGGGCTCTCTCAGCCTGGCCTGCTTGCTTCTTTTTTGCCCCCCTAGTGTCACCTGCCCACCTTTCCGCGTAAGTCTACCTGGCTTGTCTTCTTCATTCTGCCATCAACTCGTCCTCATCAACTATTCCCCCCCGCTCACGACATCTCTCCCGTTTGCAAGCCTGGACTTCTCTTTCCCCTCCCTCTGCGCTGCATCCTCAGTCTTCAGGTTTTCGTCCAGCCTGACTCCCAAGCCTTAGCCTATATCGGCCGCCTGGAATCATCTGTCACAGAGCACAGAACACCATCCTTGCTTCGCAACCCGGGCCCAGATCCTGGTCCCCAAAAACCCAACCTTACCCACTACCGCTCATCCCGGCTTCCCCGTCGACCGCGGCGCAGGGTGCGTGCTCGTGCTCGTGCCCGTGTACGTGGACGTGCGATTTCCGGCCCCGGGGCTGCGCTGCGCTCTGCTGTTTGCCCTTTCTTTGCCATTAGTGCGGTGATTCATCATTACACTGAGGTGCTCTCGGCTGAACTGCCTGCTGGGCTTGGGCTTCTTCTTTCGAGAACGGACGTCATAACACTGGCCCTTCCGCTCCCGAGGTCATTTCCCTCCGGCCCTCGTCCTCTTCCCAGCAGCGTCGAGTCCAGCAAGCTCGACTCCGGTTGCGACGCTCTTTTCTTTCTTTCTCTCTCTCCAGAACTAATACCCACGAGGGACGAGACCGCGTTTGCTCAAGAGTAGTGCCCTCTCTTTTTTTTTGCCCTTCTCACTTTCGTTTTACGGTGCCCAGGAAGGAACCAGACAGCTCTTTGTAGCTCGTCACACGCTACCAACTTTGCCTCCCCAGACTCCCGCGTCGTCCAAACTCGAAGGGAAAGAAAAATCGACTGACGGTGGCACCGACGAAAGCCCACTTGCTCGCTTCTTCCATCAGCTAAACGACTGCGTCCATTCTCTTCCTCTTTTCCTCACCGGTCATGCACCGGTAGCCATGGCACAGGGTTATTGCCGGCCTCTCTACTTCACCACACTCATTCTTTTGCGGCCGCTGCCAGCGCCTATCCGTGCAGGTACAGCCTGAGGCGGCAGCGCAGCCCACTAATTAGCACCCGACATTCATCGACATCCATCGCCAACCACCAATACTTCGTATCCCGACGATCACGGCCACGGCCACGGCCACAACCGCGCCAGCACCTTGCAACCACCGCTTGCCCGTGGGCCGCCGAGCCCATCACCACCTCGTCTCGAGCCCAGCAGCCTTCAGCTCGTCACCCCCCCGCTGGGCTCGTACCATCATGACTCCCGCCGCCATCAAGATCCCGAATGTCTCGGGAGAGCCGTTAACCTCGCCCCGGTCCCCCAACCGCAAATTCTCCCTCTACGGTTCCCGCCGGATCGACAACGACAGCCCGGTGCACGCCGCCGCCTATGAATCGCCTCTCCCCTCACCGTCGTACCCGCAGCAACAAACGATACCGCTTCCTCCCTCGCCAAAGGTGCAGATCGTGCCCTTTGGCTTCGCCTACCGTGACTCGTCCGAGTCCCTGCAGCTGTCGCAGCTACCGCCGCTGCCCATGTCGCCGTTGCCCATGTC
>QGQB01000397.1:0-43307 GCA_003385265.1 Neonectria hederae | reverse complement strand
GGGGGGTGGGGGGGGAGGGGGGGGGGGGTGGGGGGGGGGGGGGGGGGGGGGGGGGGGGGGGACTTTGTTGGATCCGCCCCTGAACGGAGGCTTTATTAAAAAATGGAAAATAATCAAACCCAGCGAAGCTGGATGGCTTCCCCTTACTACACCGTCCTCAACTCTGCCCCCCCGCCGGTGGAGATCAAATCCGAGCCTCCTCCTTCTTCTCTTCTCACCTTCTTTTCTCCTTCTCTCCTTCGTCTTTGTCTTATGTCCCTAGTCCCCGGTTAGGCGGCTCACCTTGTCCTTCGCTTCACCTGTGCTCTTGGAGGTCTCGGCCCCAACACGCTCGTTTCCCGCTTCTTCGTCTCTCGCTCCTTATGATTTTCGGCTGCTCTGCTCCCCCACAGGAGCCGCAGTCTTGCCGCCGCAGACGTACACCAGCTGCTTCTTCTCTATTGTAGCCGTGAGGCCCGCCCACACTCGTTTTTTTAATCCGTTGTCGAACCGACAAACTCTGTGATCATGTCCGAAACCGCCTCCCAGACGGCCGACTCGAGCACCCCCAAGCCTGGCGCCCCCAAGGACAAGAGCTGCCCCTACTGCGGGCAAGCTTTCACCTCCTCCTCCCTCGGCCGCCACCTCGATTTATACATCAAGGAGAAGAATCCCAAGCCCGCAGATGGCGTCCACGATGTCGAAGCCATTAAGAAGCTCCGAGGGGGCATCACCAGACGCCAGACCCGAGGCTCGCTACCTGGTGGTAGGCGAGAGACCTCGACCCCTATCGGCACACCCAAGCCCTCGACAAAGAGGGAGGCTTCTGGCCCGGAAAATGATGGATACAAGTCGCCCGCGATTCCCAAGGACGGACAGTACGCGGTGGACTCCAGCTTTAAGCACCCCTTTCAGCCCACTTGGGAGGCAACGGGTGTCATGAACGACCTCTCCAAGAAAGGTACCTGGGACGGAGACGCTACACCTGAGCCCGTGAAGCGTCCAGGAATGCAGCGGGCCGTGAGCAAACAAGTCGTTCAGAAGGCCCAGTTTGACGTGAAGCACAAGTTGGCCGATGCCATGGATACCGCCCGAGCAACTGAGCTAGCATTGCGAGAGTTGCTCTCCTCGTGGAAAGCAGCTAGGTATGCGCTACTACCCCTAACCAAGCCCTCGCGATACTAGCTAACCGGTTAATAGATTGCAACTCGACAACAACTCGATGCCCTTTGAATTCGATCCCCTTTCCCTCGATTTCCCTGCCTTGACCCTCCAATGTCTCCAGCCGCCGCCGACGCTTTTCTCCTCTACCCAACATCCCACCTCGACGTCGTGGTCAGTTCAGTCGCCCGGGCAGCGCGAGTTCGACGCCCTTCGAACCTACTTCAAGTCGGAATTTCGCGTTTTGAAGCTGACCCGCTCTTCGGCAACTTCGTCTGCCGCTGAAGAATCCACATTCCCTCCCAACATGGGCCCATATCGAGATGTCCGTGAGGCCGTTCAGAATGCAGAACAAGCCACCGAGAATCTCGAAGCCCAGGTCGACGAGCACCTGCAATCGGCATACACAGTCTGGGAGTCATTATCCTCCCAACGGCGTCAAGAGCTGTGGGTTTTGGAATTGGCAAGGAGCGTCGGCAGAAAGCATAAGGAGACGGAAATGATGAAACGGATGGAGCATAATTTGAAGCAGGAGAACGCCAACCTCAAGTCCCAGGTCGAGCAACTGACACGATTGCAACAGCCCCGAGAATTTAAGATTGCCCAGCCTATGACGGTACCGATGGAAAAGGAACTCATTACTGCACTCCTTGAGCAAGACGTCAAATGTGGAAAGGGGGCAGGATTTGGCATGCAGGACTCCCAGGTTGATTTGGGCTCAATTGTTTCCAAGTCAATTGAGCGGTGGAAGCAGGTCATCACGTCTACACGCGCCAACACAGCTGGCATGAATGCCCAAAGGTCACTAGACCAGACAGCACAACCGACCGGAGGAGCTGCCGTTAATGGGCATGCTCAGCCTACGCCCCAGATCCAAACGCCCGCGCAGACTCCCATTCAACCTCAACCTCAACTTCAACCCCGGGTGCAAACCCCCCAGCAGCCGACGCAGTTGCAAAAGCCACAACCACCACAGCAGAAGCCAAAACCACAGCAACAACTACCCCAACAGCAGCTACCGCAACAACAGCTCCCTCAACCTACACAACCTCCCCTCAAGCGACAATCAACAACAAGCACGAATGGCGGCATGACGAGCGAGGCAACCTCGGGCTCAACTACCACGACCGCTCCACCCTCTATTGAAGAAACGAGCGATCAGGATGCTGACGCTGAGATGGAAGACGATGATAGCTTCGCCATAATGAACCCCTCTCCAGCCAAACCTCCCCCGCCCATGCAGCAACAAGCCACGCTCGAGGTTCCCCGGACGAGAGGGCCCGCCCAACAACTCACAAACCCAGACCCCCGATTTATGATGCCGAATGGTACCGGCAGCCCCGTGGGGAGGACAGCAGCCATGACTATAAGTCGGTCGATGCCCAACATGAACATGGCTATGCAGAACAGCGCAATGCACACAGGAGACATAGGCATGGCCATGCAAGGAGTGCGAGGGGATCCTATGTACATGGATTGAGAGACCGAGGTGGCAGCGGGCATTATCTAAAGCCTCCGCCACCAAACGTTGTAGTTGCTTGGAATGGATCTCGAAAGGATGTCGTAATGATCAAAGATTCACAGAGCGTAGTTTGACTTGATCACGATGTGTTAATACGAACACTATTAAACATTGACTGACCTGAGCCCTGTTTCGTTTGGTGCATCAACCGTACACTCTCGTCTTACACGGCGCCTGTCAAGCTTATCAATGCCTATCATAGTAAGACTCGTGGTTTTGTGGCTGCGGTCCAGGTCCTTAGTTTTGGAGGGGCTGAGTCACGACCAGATTTTTGAGAGTGGATGAAGGTTGCTTGAAGTGCTACGAATGATGCTGCTGTTCTAGTCTGGTTTTTGCTCTGCTTGAATTATGTTGATTGGTCGGCCCAGAAGGGGTCTTCTGTCTCCCATGTTCCCCGTACGGTCGCAAATATCAAGCCCCACCTGCCACTTGCAGCGCTCATGCGCACTTTTGGCACTGTCACGCCAGGTCCATAGGCGGCTCGGCGGCTACCTGAAGCGCCAACAGCCGGAGCGAGCACTGCTCCAGACCCCCAGTGAATGATCGATCCCCCTGGCATCCTACCTTCTTCTTTTGTCCCGTAACTGGCTCACCAACGACAAGCACTTTCCCAGTTCTCAATAAAAATAATATTATTACTTAGGGTAAAATCCACTATACCTAAGGTAACACTATACAATGTCCTGTTCGTAGACTAGTCTTAGAATTATTCTAATCTTCTGCTGATTCCAAATGATATTAATAGTTCTAAAGTCTTACTTAATTAGTCTACTAGCTCTTGCCTTATAAGGATATAGTAGAGGTTTATTATTAAGTTTAGTATTTATATTTACCCTATTAAGGCCTATAATATGCTATATATAGTAAAGTCTATAATAATACTAATCCCTAAGGTTTATACTATCTACTAATGTTAAGAGAAATAGAGCATTATTATATTTACTATAGTAACTTAACAAATTAGCACAGAATCCTTTAGCGCTAAGGCAGAAACTATGCTCCTTGATTAGCTAGTCATTATTATCCCGTTCTACGTTTAGAATAGGTTAGATCAGATGATATATAATTGGTCAATCTGCTGCATTAACGTTGAAGGATTCCGTGCCAATTTGTCGAGTCGCTACGGTATCGTCATGCAATATACCAGGCATAACGCTTCTAAATTTGTGGGGCGGCCTAGACCAGAACCCTTCGGACCTACTTCCATCAGCTCCGGCAACTACAGTACCCAGGCTACTTCGGCAACATTGCCAGTGGACCGCCACTCAATGACATGTTCTTAGCGACCCAGGGTGCCCATAAGGTCAAGACATCAAGGATAACCTAATAGACTACATTATTCGGATATACCTCCTTAAAACCGGTGAGCAGATGGCCTATAAGACTCGGTATTACTAATATATCCTACTAACTACCCTTTGCAGCAATAGCTCTCCTATCTTCACCCATAATAACTTTCAGAGAAAGAACATTATAGTGCAGTGCAGCCCGATAGGATACTAATCATCATCGACTGGGAGTTTGCATTATAGTATCCGACCTACTGTAAATACTCGACAGCTACATATGCGAACAGTGGTTAGAACGATGATTAGCACGAATACGTGCGCATGGCCTTGGACGAATACCTAAACCAGTCCCTTTGGTTGTCAAGCATGAAGCATGAAATGTGGACCTGAGATGGCCAACGATGGCTGGCGAGACCGGATGAATGATAAGGGTTGATCAGCCGTTGAGGTAGTCTGCTGAATTCATTTCTTTCGTCTTGCCGTGTCTGTCCCTCTCACCTCTCCCTCTCTATGGGTCGATCTCGTCCAGCGCCCCGCACGTACCCTCACCCATCGCAGTCGCAGGGATGAGATCGGCCGGGGGACTCTCGCTGGCACGACCTGACGAACCGCAAGGCGACCGGGGCGCCACCGGCGGAGCCGATGCTGCTGGCGGAGACGAATGGCGTGAGGGTATAAGTTGTGGTGTTGCTATCCTCGGACCGGCATGTGGGCTTGACTGCAGCACATCGATGGCTGACCAGTCCATGGGGTCATCGTGGGTAGAATCAAGATCTCACTTGGATTGTCTAGGACCCCATCAGAGGCTTCGACATCCTTCCCAGGCCAGCACACGGGACTCATTTAGCCTCCTGTCTAGATAGGAGTCTGAATGCCCGAGGACCTCGTCAATGTCAGGATATAAGGTGTCAGAATCGTCGGCGGTTGGGTTGCCATCTTTGTGCTTAGGCACGTCCGCGGCTGACGACTCCATGGAGCTATCGTAGGTATGATCAAGGACCTCGCTAGGACTTTCTGGGATCCCGTCAGCGACTCGACGTCCTTCCAAGGCTAGCGGACGAGACTCACCTAGCCGCCCGTCTGGACGGGGGTTTACATGCGCGTAAAGCTCGTCAATGGAGGGAAACTCGGCGTCAGAATCGTCAGAATCAGAGGCGGCTCTGCCGCCTTCGTCGTCGTCGTATCGTCGGAGATCACAACGGCGTCGGCGTTTAAGTTCTCCAAAGAAAGAATCTGAGGGCAGTGGTCGGTATCCTCCTGGGGAAGCGTAGGCACGGTCGGACCCTCTGGCTCGGGCGGCGAACCGAGGCATCGGCTCTGGCCTTGACGAAGTTGGCTCGCGTTGCGTTGTCCAGCTTTGCCGCTGCCGCAACGGGAGGCCACCAAAAGATCGCGAGGCCAAGGTCGACTGGAGGCATCGTCCGTGGTGCAGAGTGGGAACGATCAATAAGGGCGGAGCGAAGGGTCGGGCGAGTTGAACCGTAAGAGGGCAACCCGCGCAGGGAGCAGTCAATCTGAGCATAGGACGAGGGGTCAATCTCGCGGCGCTTGCCACTGCCGAAGATGTTGTCGGCCGCGTCAAAGGTGCGCTTGCAGTCATAGCCACCAGGAGCAGCGTTGTAGCCGTGGTGCTCGGTGTGAGGGTTGTTCAGGGGCTGCTGAGTGAAGTAGAGACCGTGGCCGGCTGGAGGGCTGGGGAGCGTAGTAGTCGCTAGGATGTCCGGTATGGTGAGGGACCGCAGGGGCGTTGATTCGCATCTGGCCATTTTGGTCGCAGGATTTTACCCATTCGCCTAGGAATATGGAGTCAAAGATACAGCCCTCGGTTCATCAAACCTATCTTTCTCCTGGTACACCCTTTTCAGGGAACGAACAGATCACCTTCTACCGACTGCCGACTGCCATACCAAACTTATAAAATCGCTTAGGATCATTGATGAGGAGAGGAAGAGACAAATCCCCAGAAATGTTGGCGTCAGAGTGCAGGCGAAATGGATAAATCGGGAGCAGATCGAGAGAGCTCCAGATCCTCGTCAAGGCTGGGTTCGTAAGATCAATTGTCAAGAACCTGGGGTCTTTACCAAGGATGTCCAGGTAACTTTCGAGCTTGAAGTCCTGAGAGAGTTGGGTTTTGATTGATTGGAACCGGGAAACTTGCACCAGGCAAGCGAAGGAGGTTGTTCGGCGGGCTTTAGCAAACACGCGCATACTTTTGCCGACTCGACCGCAGCCGTGTCAAATACGTAATAACCAACGATCTCGTCCAGCGTTAGCAACTTAACTAAGCTAAAGACAAGACATTGAAATCATGCCAGGTTACCCCGTTTTCTACGGCTCTATCGCAGAGTTTTGGCATAATCGAGGGAATTCTTCCTAGTCTTTTCTGGACATCTTACGACAGCTGGGACTATTTTCGCAGATTGCATGCGAAAGACCCGAAGTAATGCTAAAGCGCTGCTGGTTCTGGTTCTGGTGAGAACGAAGGTGCCGGCTAGGATTGTGGCTTCCTTGCTGCGAGCGCGCCGGGGTTGCAGCTCGGCAGTTGCGTAATTGGTCGGCGTATGAGACTCGGAGATGGAAGGGGCGCTCGTGATGCTATATGATGCTATACGGGCGCAAGGGGAGGCCTCTTCAAGTACATAAAACGAACTGTCGACGAGTTGCGGGCAGTGGTGGTACGTATCGGCCGGCGAACAGTGACGACAGCGAGAGGTGGCTCGGTCACATCACGTGACACATTCCGGCCAGTCAGGAAACGGGACCGCCGACAGGAACACATGAATTACAGCTGTTGTGAGCCAGAGCTGAAAAATTTACCCCGCGATTGTGGCGCGCCGGCATACAATATTTTCTGCCCCTCAATGCCCTGATTCGGTCCACCATTGACTCACAACATTGACTCACAACAGATTCATTTTGTCACGGATAAAGATTTTGCGACACGAGAACTTCACAGCTCCTTCGTTGAGCTCTCCTGCCACCCACAGCACCACCGAGAGATACGCGACGCAATCATGGCTGACGTCGCTGCCCCCCCGACCGACCAGGTCGCTAACCTGCACCTCGACGAGGTCACCGGCGAGCGCGTGTCCAAGACGGAGCTGAAGAAGCGCCAGAAGGCCCGCCTGAAGGAGGAGGAAAAGGCCAAGAAGGCTGCTTCACGGCCCGCCGCTGCGGCTCCCAAGAATGCCGGTGGTGCTGAGGCCGCCGAGAAGGACCTCACCCCGAACCAATACTTCGAGATCCGATCGCGGACCATCAACAAGCTCCGCGAGACCAAGAGCCCGAACCCCTATCCCCACAAGTTCAATGTCACCTACGACGTGCGCAAGTTCGTCGAGGAGTACAGCTACCTCAAGTCTGGCGAGCACGCCAAGGATAAGATCATCCAGGTCGGTGCCCGAATCCACGGCAAGCGATCATCGGGTTCCAAGCTCGCCTTCTACGATGTGCGGACGGAGGGCGTCAAGGTTCAGGTCATGTGCCAGGCCCAGGAGTCGCGGGAGGGTGCCCCTCCTTTCGAAGCCCAGCATGAGCACCTTCGCCGAGGTGACATTATCGGCATTGTCGGATACCCTGGCAGGTTCGTGGACCGGCGGCCCAAGTGAGGCGACAAAGTATGCTGACCGACTCTGGGTAGAACCGCCCCCAAGAGCAAGATCGAGAAGGGCGAGGAGGGTGAGCTGTCCATCTTCGCGACCGAGGTCATTCTCCTGACTCCCTGTCTCCATGCCCTACCCGACGACCACTACGGCTTCAAGGATGTCGAGCAACGCTTCCGCAAGCGCTACCTTGACCTTATCTGCAACGAGAAGTCGCGCAACGTTTTCATCACCCGATCCAAGATGATCACCTGGATTCGCCGATACTTCGACGAGCGAGACTTCGTCGAGGTCGAGACCCCCATGATGAACCAGATCGCCGGCGGCGCCACGGCCAAGCCTTTCACCACCCATCACAACGAATACGACATGGAGATGTTCATGCGTGTTGCTCCCGAGCTGTACCTCAAGATGCTGGTCGTCGGTGGCTTGAACCGAGTGTACGAGATTGGACGTCAGTTCCGAAACGAGGGTGCCGATCTCACCCACAACCCCGAGTTCACCACCATTGAGTTCTACGAGGCATACGCCGATGTTAACGACCTCATGGAAACCACCGAGGATATGATTTCGGGACTTGTCAAGTACCTGACTGGCGGTTATAAGACCACATTCCACACCCAGCATGGCGAGACCTACGAGGTCAACTGGGAGAAGCCCTGGCCTCGTTACGAGATGATCCCCACGCTCGAGGAAGCGACCGGTGAGAAGTTCCCTCCCGGTGACCAGCTCCACACCAAGGAGACCAACGAGTTCCTCAAGGGTGTCCTGAAGAAGATGAAGCTCGAGTGCACGCCTCCCCTGACCAACGCCCGGATGATCGACAAGCTGGTCGGCGAGTTCATCGAAGAGAAGTGCGTTAACCCTTCGTTCATTACCGGCCACCCCCAGGTCATGAGCCCCCTGGCCAAGTATCACCGAGAGATCCCCGGCCTCTGTGAGCGCTTCGAGGCCTTCGTTTGCAAGAAGGAGATTGCCAACGCCTACACTGAGTTGAACGACCCCTTTGACCAGCGCCTCCGTTTCGAGGAGCAGGCCAACCAGAAGGACCAGGGCGACGATGAGGCTCAGCTCATCGACGAGAACTTCTGTACCTCGCTCGAGTACGGTCTGCCCCCTACCGGCGGTTGGGGCATGGGCGTCGACCGCATGGTCATGTTCTTGACTAACAACTACACCATCCGCGAGGTCTTGGCCTTCCCCTTCATGAAGGACGACAGCTCGGAAAAGAAGGAGAAGTTGGCGGCTGAGGAGGTCGGCATTGAGCCCGTCCCCGTCGAGGGCATTGGTAAGACTGAATCATAAATTTATCTACAAGTCAGGTCACTAAAATCGTGTATCAGCTCATAAGTAAAGGCCTCCCGGTTTGTCAAGGATGATGGTTCTAAGGTCTGGGTAATATTCACGGGGTCATGCTACTAAAATACTCCGTAGTCATGGTACCATTCGTGATTCCAAATTCAAGCTCAAGTTCAAAGAGTACAATCGTAGTAGTATCATGGGCAACAAAGGAAAGCGCAAGAATTTATAATTGTCTTGAGTGATGTAACTTGGATGTAGTATGCGATGGACTGTGGGATGCGTAACAAGACCTCGGCTTTGTTTGAATCATATTTAATGTGTGATGGGCTGTACTTCATACTCGCAGATTCTCGAGGTCTAAGCTGACAATCACGTTTGAGCAGCTCTCAGACTATAAAAGCATCTAAACACCCCTTCTCCATATAGTCTATCTAACATATCGGCAATAACAGGTTACTTCAGAAACCTCTATAAAACTTCAACTATCCATCCCCGCATCTTCAAAACTAACTAAAATGTGCACCAAGCTGTCCACTTTGCAAGTCTGCGTGTATTGCAATTCCGATCGCGTTGTACACGACACCTTCCAATGCCCCGATGCAATAGGCGACAGTCTTTGTGGGCTTGTGTATGAGCGATTCCGCACAGAGTACACCATGTGCAGAAGGTGCATGAGATCTCGAAATGGTGGCAGTAGGAGAAGGAGACCGAGGCGGTGATAGCTAGAGGTACTGTCTATGATGTAATACAGTATCGCGGATTATAATCTGTGAATCGCATTTGGGTACTGTATATGATAGACTATGGTATTTGCCGTTCCGTAAGGTTCAAGTGCGTTAATCATACGGAGGCTCTTACATATAAATACTCAAGCCTCTCTCCCCTGTTTTATATCTCGACTAAACCTTAACAGTAAACAATTAACAAACTAGTCCTCCAGAGAATCTACCCTTTGAACTCAACAAAAAGAAAAACAAGCAAAATGTGTGTCAGAACTATCGTTCATTTGGTATGCGAAACTTGCGGCGGCAAATTTGACAGTTCAGCGCGAATCATGCCTCATGGTGCTGACGCCTTTCAAAATGGCAAAATTGTCTGCACGAATATCCAGGAAAAGCAGGAGGTTGTGTACGGCACATGTGGCATGTGCAAAGAACTCCAAAAGATAAACAAGGCTAAAAAGTGATCGGTATCATGATAGCCAGAGGCACTGTCCATGATGGAATATCAAGCATTTTGAACAAGGTTACGACGTCTCTATATCTATGGCTAGGACAATTGCTGTGGGACTAGATGACCCGAAACGTAAAGGTAGCATAAGAGCTATTGCAGAAAATAGGAAGAACAAAATATTTCTTAATTTAAAAGGCTTGTTCAATGAAATACCCTCTAGAGGTGAGTTTGTCTTTACATATTCATCTAGCTTCACAAGGCTGGGCGACCACCTCAGCCCATCATTCCTCCTCATACCGCCTGTGTTGGTTCGTCTAGTATTTTACAGTGGTTCGTATGTTATTACAGTCATGTTTCATGTACAATCACCCCACTGTCATGCTATTACTTGGTGAGCTGCTTCACGCGCTGTTCCAGGAGGCGCAACGTGGGTCTGGGGATGTGCAGCCTATGAGCCAAGAGGATGGCCATGCTCAAAACACCGAGAGCACCAGCCTGGTGAGCAGCGCCCAAGTGAATGGGGACCATGTAGATAAGGGTGCTGATGCCGAGAATGACCTGCAAAGAGACCATGTGGACCAAACCGGTGGTACCGGCCCTGACGTTGGCCGGCATGAACGGGGCGACCTTCTTGGTGCGGGCGTAAACGAAGAGACCGACGATGGCGCAAAATGTGGAAACGGCGAGGATTCGGTGGTTCATCTGGACGGTGCTGGGGTTCTCAAGCATGTTGCGCCACCAGAGATCGGAGTGATCCTCTTTGCGGGAGTAGAAAGTATCGAAGAGTTCATTCTTGGGAGGGAAGATTCCGAGGCCCATCTTGGGGAACTCGTTGTAGATGAGACCAGCATCGAGACCAGCAACTAGACCGCCGGACATGGCAGTGACGAAGGTCAGGACGGCAACAGCAAAAACGGAGCGTCGGAGAGTAGTCAGGGCGGGATGGCTGACGCCCTGGATGGCCTTGAGCGCAGCCTCGGGGTTGGCAAGCCAGCGGTGGGTGCGGAGGACGGCAAGACCAGAGACAAGCATCCAGGAATAGCAGACAAAGGCGGTGGCCAAGTGGGCGGTGAGGCGGTACTGGGAGACACGGGGATGAGATCCAGGAGCGAAGAGGTCATCCTTGAGGCCGGACTTGACCATCCACCAGCCGATGATGCCTTGGAAGCCGATCAAGGCAGAGATACCGAGGAGGTTGACGGCCATCTTGGGGGTGACCCTGCGGCGGGCAATGAAGTACAGCGTGGGAAGAACAAAGGTCATGCCAATGAAGCGGCCCCAAAGACGGTGGAACCACTCCATGAAGTAGATTTTCTTGAATTCCTCGAGGTTCATGTGGGGGTTGAGCAGCTTGAACTCGGGTGAGGCACGGTACTTTTCGAACTCGGATTCCCAGTCGGCCTGGGACATTGGGGGCATGGAGCCGGTGACCGGCCGCCATTCCGTTATGCTCAATCTGATTTCCATGTTAGTCCTCGATCCTCTGGTGCGCGACAAGCGAATTGGTTCAGGCCACCGTACCCAGACTCGGTCAACCTCGTCAGGCCACCGAAGACGACAATGCCAAAGACACTGACAGCGCTGCCGATGAGCCAGTATCCAACGCTCTTAGAGGAGGCCTTGGGCCAGGAGCTCTTGGCGGCCTCAGCAACGCTCGGGGCAGATCGCGCAGCAACCTGCTGGGCAATGTTTCCCTTGGGCTTGGCCATGGCGGCGTCGGCATAGGATCGTGATCGGACGATGTTGAGAATGCGCGAGGGCATCCCCGTGGAGCGCGGGGCCTGGCGGAGACATTGGTTGCAGACGAAGAATTTGGGCGCCGAGGCCGAGGCTTGGAGGAAGAGTCTCCGGAACCCGGGGGCGAAGGACGCCATTGCTGGAGGGAGACTTGCAGGTTGCAGCAACGGACAATTGGGCGTTGAAGCAGAGAAGGAGAGGAGAGGTTCAAGTCATACGAGCCGACAAATTCGACGTAGTGCTGCCACTTCCGCCGGGTCTTGGCGCTCGCCCGGGCGCTCTCGGATGTTCGACCGGACCGCCCCGGGCCCCTAACAAAGTGCTGATGCTGTGCTGATGCCCTGGAATGAGGCGCCGTTGATAGGCGGGACCCACTCAGAACTTGCTGTTCACCTCTGCAGGGGTCCCCTCCAGGGCCCACTCCTCACCGCCAAATATTTTGCACGGCAGAAAATTGAAAAAAGTGCCCAGTACCCAGTGCCAGCCCACCAAGGCCGCAGCTTCAGCTTCGGGAGCGGATTGGCGACACAACCAAAGTCACGGCTGCAATCTGCACATTCGCTACCCTTTCCCGCAAACATGGGTGGACGACAGGCCCATGGCCGATCCTTGATCGCGGCACCCAAGCCCAAGCCCAACGCCAACAAGAAGTCCAAGGCCCGGTCCCAGAAGAACGCCCTTGATGCCTTTGGCATTGCCCAGGAAAAGTTTGCCCCGAAGCAGAAGCAGACGCCTCGAGCGAGAGAGCTGGATGCCGACATCGAGAGGAAGCACGGTCGTGAAGACGATGAGGAAGAGGAGGACGAGGAGGATGAGGAGGAACCTCAGAGGAAGAAGGTGAAGCGCCCTGCCGGCGACGATGCCGACGATGGTAGCGACAGCGAGGGCAACGAGTGGCGATTAGGAGGCCTACGAGATGACGACGAGGATTCCGAGATTGAGAGTGATGACGCTTTTGGCGACAGCGACCAAGAACAGTTCCAGGGATACACGTTCCGCGGCAGCAAGTCGACCCACAAGGTAGGCTCATTCGTTTCAAATAAGTCTAGGATAATGCTAACAGTCACAAGGAGGACGACTCCGATGATGACTCTCAGGATGACCAAGGAGAGACCCTTGGCGCTGACGCTATCGACCTGGCGACTGCCCTCGACCAATTCGAAGAGTCCTCGGAAGAGGAATCAAACGATAAGGACCGGTCTGGCTCTTCCGACTCAGACGACGATGCCTCCGACGAATCAGAGGAGGATGACGATGATGATGACGAAGACAGCGAAGACGAGCAGGCGAACCCAGAGAAGCTGGAAGCGCTCGAAGGTTTAATCGCTGGGTACGGAGGGAACGAACCCGAACCCAAGACCAAGTCAAAATCGAAAATCAGCCTCAGCGACCTGGGTCTGACCGGCATCAACGACCAAAATGTGAGGAAGTCTATGAAGCTTTTGAACAAGGAGGAGAAGGAGACGCGCCCTGGCGCTGCGAAGAAACTGGATATCCCTCTCGCGAGGAGGCAACAGGATCGTCTGGATCGGAGTGCCGCCTATGAAAAGACTAACGAGACGTTGGACCGATGGAACGAGACCGTGAAGCAGAACCGACGAGCGGAGCATCTCATCTTCCCCCTACCTCAGAATTCGGCGACTGCCGGTCTCGACACGACCGAGATCCAGCCCCTCACTACCAAAAACCCGAGCAACGAGCTGGAAGCTACCATCATGTCCATCATGACGCAGAGTGGTCTGTCTATGGACAAGGCCCAGAAGCCACGAGAAAAGGAATTCGACGAAGAGGGTAATGAGTTGTCACGAAAGGAGGCTTTGGCTCGGAAGCGCATGGAGCGTGAGCTGAACTCACGGGAGACGAAGCGGGCGGCGCGAATCAAGAAGATCAAGAGCAAGGCTTATCACCGTGTTCACCGAAGGCAGCGCGAGCGCGATGAGATGGCCACCAAAGAGGCCATGGATGAGGCAGGCGAGATCGACTCGGAGGAGGAGCGTGAAGCTCAAGACCGTCGACGAGCTCTTGAGCGCGTTGGTCAGCGACACAAAGATAGCAAGTGGGCTAAGCTTGGATCAAAAGGCAAGCGAGCTGTTTGGGACGATGACTTCCGTGCTGGACTCACAGAGATGGCGCGCAAGGATGAGGAGCTTCGAAGGAGGAAGGAGGGCCGAGCTGGCGGATCAGACGACGACTCAACCTCCGATAGTGGTTCGGATAATGGCGATGCCTCGCTACGGCGGCAGTTGAAGGAGCTGGAAGAGGAGGACGACGAGCCCCAGTCCGGACTGATGGGCATGAAGTTCATGCAGAAGGCCGAGGCGGCTAAGAAGCAAGCGAACGACGCGCTCGTCAAGCAAATCCGACGGGATCTAGATGGAGACGATGCAGAGGATTCCGACGATGATGACGAGGAGAAGGAGGAAGTAGGCCGTCGACAATATGGTGCGGCCGACGGAAAGGCATTCATACCTGCTACCGAATCTTCATCCGGAGCCGCCAAGAAGCGCAGATCGGGCAACAACGATGACGATGACGAAGTCGTGATAACCACCAGTAGCTCAAACACAGCCGGACCCAACACCACAGCGGCCGACAAGTCTGTTGGCTCCTCGACAGCAGGAGCATGGTCCCGCGGCGAAACTCGCCGCAAGAAGAAGGGCGAGTCTAGCGCACGCATCGAGGACCTGGATCTTACCTCCAACGTCATCGTGGCCTCTCGGCCCAGCAAATCTAAGCCCCAATCCAAAGCCACCAACGGCGCAAGCCAGGACGACGCCGACTCCGATGCCTCTGACACGGAACAACATCTTCCCATGGCGATCCGCGACCAGGAGATGGTGGCGCGTGCGTTTGCTGGAGAGGACGTTGTGGGCGACTTTGAGCGTGAAAAGGAAGAGGTGGCCGAGGCGGACGACGACAAGGTCATCGACAACACGTTGCCTGGTTGGGGCTCGTGGGTTGGTGAGGGCGTTAGCAGTCGCGAGCTGAAGCGCCACAAGGGCCGCTTCTTGACCAAGGTGGAGGGTATCAAGAAGAAAAACCGCAAGGACGCCAAGCTGGACAAGGTCATTGTCAACGAGAAGCGGATCAAGAAGGTAAGACTCTCCCCAATTACTCCTACATGCATCACTATGATGGTGATAACAAACATGATGAATACTAACATCCTGGACTAGAACGACCGCTACCTCGCCTCCCAGCTTCCGCACCCCTTCGAGTCACGCGAACAGTACGAGCGTTCGCTACGCCTGCCCGTGGGACCCGAATGGATGACCAAGGAGACATTCCAAGAGAGCACCAAGCCTCGCGTGCTGATGAAGCAGGGCATTATTGCGCCCATGTCCAAGCCTATGATATAAAAATAGAAGGTGCTGCAACTCCGGGGAGGTCCTCATTACGAATACTAAACCATTTCTCCCTTTCACCTCCCGCCGCCTTGTCTTACGTGATGACAGTCAGCGGGGACCATCAATGCCCCCGTCCTCACCACCAAGGTTAACTGACAACCTCGATGGCCTCCCATGCCATAACCAAGGGACCTTTATTAAGTAAATTAACTCTTCCACTCCCAGCAACATGTGAAGGACACAACATTTAACGGGATAGTTAGAGTAACTACTACCTTGGAAGTATCTAAGAATACTGCGCCCTGTTCGATTCCCTGCAAAATAGACAAAAAACCCAAGAGCTGAAAACAGAGACGCTCTTGAGGGGGGGGGGGAAAGGAAAGAAAAAAGAAAAGAAGGGAAGCCATATATTACCATATGATTGATTATTTTTGTCACTCGGCTCATAATAGGATTCTGACGAGACCCAGCTAGGAGCCTCAACATCGAGTCGCCGAGTTCCCAATTAAATTTCGCCTTTCCAATTTTCCAATTTTTGTTTGTTTGCAACATTCAAGACTTTTTCAACCCGAATGTGCCTAGCATTGCGGTTAGCAAGACCATTCCAGACGCTGCAGTCCCCGCGCCCCCTTCCATAGATGAGGTTGAAAAATGAGTCCCAACGCAATGTCTGGGCGCTCACCGAGACTCTAGGCCATGCCACTTTCGGGTTGGTCTAGTGCTGCAAGTAAGATATGTCTTGAAATTGGGGCTTTGGTTGGTTGTGTTGTGGATTCAGCCTTAGGCATTAATTATATCCTGTACGGTAACCGCGAGGCGGAGTTGGCCCAGTATGTAGCGAGTGGCAGAGGTTGGAACTGACGGCCATGCATGTCCTAGTTCAATTAATTCCACCGAGACCGAGAAAAGAAAGGAAAGATGTGTGTAGGGACAAGCTCGATACTCGCACACAGGGTTATAGGCAGGCGGAGGAATTCATCATTTGCCTGTGTTTTCGCTTTGGCCCAAGTCCAAACTACCCACCGTCTTAGGTACTCCTCGTGTTGGAGATAGAAAGACAAGAACATCCAAACTCAACAATTCCCTCCATAATTTTGTGTTATTGAAACAGTGTTCTTTTACTAGATACCCAAGGAGACAAGCACGCAAACAATCTGGCCCACACCTGACGCCTTCCGTTTAACACTGACGTCTCCTTTTCTTCTTGATCTCTTGCCGCCCCGTCACCAGACTTTGCAGCCCGTCAATATACATAAAGAAACAAAGAGCATAACCAGAGGAAAACTACAATAAAAGTCCGGACCTTTTCTTAACACAATAAAAGATGAGCGTGAGTACGCGATGCAACATATCAATCCCTTTGATCCTCCCCATCCTCTCTTTCGCCGTCCCTATCGGCGTTCCTATCCTCCAAGTCTGCTCATTCCACGCAGGCTGGCTCTCCTACTAATACAAGAGTGAAAAATGGACCAAAGAAAGTAGCGCGGGCAGAACTGGCTGAGAATTGCCCCAACACATATCGTAGGATTGAACCTCGGTTATAGCGCAGGCTAAGCTGCGCAAGGTACAAAAGTGGCATGAGCCAATCGAACGTATCGGCGGTCATAAGAGCCTAGTGACTCGTTTCAGGAAAAGTGATGTGATAGTAGAGGTGAAAAAGCGGCAAAGGCGCTTCAAAGACCCGAGTCAAACGCATCGCTGGGAGTGGCGAAGAAGGCCAGGGCGATGATGAGGTAGAGACCGAGAAGCATGGCGCCCTCGAGATAGTTGGACTTGCCATCTTGGACAGTGTAAGTAACAACAAGAACCGAAACGGCGAAGGCAACAGTCTGGACTGTAGAGATGAAACGTTAGTACAGTTGCGGCGGAAAGCGGATGCAGCATAAACTTACAGGTCTCAAAGTGGAGAGTCATGTCCCGACCAATGATCCAGCCAACGATGACGAGGAAGGGAGTGACAAGAAGAGCAATCTGGATGCTAGAGCCAATGGCAACACCCATGGCCAGGTCCATCTTGTCTCGGCACGCAACCACCACAGCAGTGACGTGCTCAGCAGCGTTGCCCACAATAGGGATCAAGATCAGACCAATGAAGGCCTTGCTAATGCCAGCAGTTTCAACCAACGGGTCAATGCTTCCAACGAGGTAGTCGGCGCAGATGGCGACGAGGATGGTGGTGACGACGAGTACTACTCCAGCAGCAATGGGACCCATGGAAGGCTCCTCGGGCTCGTGTTCCTCTCCGGCCTGGTTCTCGGCATCGAAAAGGTTGCTGTGGGTTCGGAGTTGGAAAACGAGGTACAGGACGTAGAGCAGGAGGAGGATAATGGCGGTTCCGCGCGAAAGGGTGAGGACGCTCTTGAGCTTGTCGTCGGAGCCATTGTGGTCAAGAACTGCGTAAAGCTGGAGGGAAATTAGTTCAGATCCACAGGAAGTTGGGAACGAGCTCGGGGGCGACGTACAGCAGCGGGGATGACGAGTGACGCCGAGGACAAAGTCATCATAGAGCAAGTAGTCTGAGCAGTCGCGGAAGAGAAAGTTTGCTCTCGGCCGTTGCCTGACTCGCCGCGGTGAAGAATACCACCGAGAAGGAAGCACATTCCCATAACTAAGAGCAGGTTGGAAAGAATAGACCCAAGCATTGAGGCCTGGACAACTTCGATCTGGTTATCCTTTAGCGCAACGATGCTGACCTATACAACAGTCAGCGTTTTCAGTTCCAAATCTACAGTCAAGAGTGTATGCGCACAATCAATTCGACGGCATTTCCAAAGGTAGCGTTGAGCAGACCTCCTAGAGTCTCGCCCAGCTTGATGGAGATCTCTTCGGTCGCAAACGATAGGACGGCGGCAAGGGGGATAATGGCGAAAAAGTTGATGGTAAAGACAGCAGTTGGGCTCCAACCCAGCTCGCCGGCGGCGATACCAATGGGCACCATGATAAGGAGGAAGTTGACATAGTCTGCAAAGGAGAGGTTAGTCGGGGTATTCGAAGCAGTACATCGGCCTGGAGCTCAAGGGGACCCCCGAGGGCCAATATACGTGGTTTGGGGACGGCGCAAAACGTACTGCTCAGAAGAGTGACCTTTGTGACGTGCCAGGCGTAGGCGAGGTTTCTCACGACGATGCTGTCGCTCTCAAGGCCAGGGGTGAACTTGGAGTCGAAGAGGAAGATGAGGGTGTTGGAGCCGTGGCGAATGTGAATGTGGCCATTGCCATTGCTATGGCTGTGAGAGTTTGACGAGGCCTCGCCGTTCAGGAGCGGCGCGGTCTCGTCGGGGACGTTATTGGATTTGTTCGACATCTGGCGTCGAATGGAATGGTTGAAGGAGGGAAGAGCTGTTGTTGGAGCGAATCAAGGCGCCAGCATGGTCAGCTTTCGATGGTTCTCGTGCGACGTCGAGCCTGCAAGCAGAGGCGACAGGCAAGCGGGCAGCAAGTATCGCAAGTGTCAAGGGAAAGCAAGGGTTCTATCCGGACAGGGCCAACGGAATAACTGATCAGGCGGGCTTGGCTTGTGTGTGGATGGTGGATGGTGGATGGTGGATGGATGGTGGAGAGATGGTGGAGGGTGGAAGATAGAAAATGGTGGAGGGGGACCCCGGAAGCTTGTGCTTGTGTTTCGGTTCCTGGTCTTCTCGGCAGAGCTTGTTTTCGGGATCTGCTGGGACGTCGGGGGCGAGTGCGCAAGATGGGGGAAGATGGATATGTGTGGGAGAAAGGGAAACGACGTACGAGGGAGCGGATGGAGCGAGATAGAAGAGAACCAAGGGAATGGAAGGCGGAAGCTAGCGAGTGGTGGTTGGGAGGGGAAGGGAACCGAGAGAGCTAAACAAAGGCTGGCAGTGGCTTGTTGACGATTTGTGATTTGCACGATCGGGGAGGTTGAGAGCGGCTAGCTCGCTTCGGACTTTCACCCACTCTATTGTGTATGATGTATCCGTAGCACCTAAAGAGACCGGGCTGGGGAGACGAGAAGGACGGACAGGGTGGCGGAGAGTTTGGATGGTTGAGTGTGGCGTGGTGGACAAGCTAATCTCGACTTGGGGATCCTTGGTGTCGTTTTGGACGATGGAGGGTGGGTTTGAAGATTGGGATTGGAGATGGACCTCTAGACAGCAGCTACTTACCGACCATGGCTTGGATCCTCGTGGGCCTTGCGGTTCCTGGGCCTTGCTGCGGTTCGCAAGCCTTGAAGCAGAGAGAGGGAGAAACGGCGAGGGTGGGTGATGGCGGCGATGAGTGGTGACGATCTGTTCGGGCAGGGACGCACGGAGTGACAACTTGAGTTTCTGAGACGGGGACGGCGGTAACAAGTGCCAAACCCTAGACGGGGAGGCGGGCAAGAAGAGTACAAGAGCGTGTGTTCACGGCGGCAGGAGTGGCTCCCGGGTTGCAGGTTGCAGGTTGCAGGTTGCAGTTTGCACAGCCCTCGATTCTCGAATCCGTCGGTATCGTGGACGGGATGGGATGGGATGGGATGGGATGGGATGGATGTTGAAAGATGCTGTGAGAGAGTGCGCCAGGGAGGTCCAGCACACCGAGTACGTGCGATGCGTACAGTGTGACTTACGGGAGGCCTCCATCAATAACCACCCACCAGCACCCATGGACAACGTGCTGGGGCTGCAAGGTGGGTGGGCCTAGCACCAAAGCCAAGTCCATAACCTAACCTAACCTAACTGCAGCTGCACTGATCCGTATGCCGCCCGCCTGCGGCCACTTGCACTGTGCGTCCTTCCGCTGCAGCAATCCCATGCGGCCAGTGACAGTGGAGGAGCCCTTTTTCGCAGCGGGCGCTGTTCGATGATTCGTACTTACGTCCCTGTGTTCTCACCCAAGACAAGTCAAGACGACACCTCACCAACCACCCTCCCACTTTCTCCCAAGGACTTATCCCTTGTTCGATATCCTCGGTTCCATTCCCTCCCTACCAAAGACGCCGAACGAGCCGTATGTTCGCAATCGCCGAGGCCGCCGAAATGCGACATCATAGTATCCATTGGATCGCTCGCGAGCCACCCCGCAAAAAGCGTACAGTGCGTGCGGCACCCAGCAACCACGCAGGGGAGCGGATGTGTCACTGTCAGGCCAGACGTTGAGCCACTCAGCGTCGGGCAGTGAGAGCTATCGGGACAAAGGGGGGGGGGGGTTGACCCGCTGAGCCAAGCCCGCCGTCCTTTTTCTCTTCCGCCAAGAATTGCAAATGGCGGTGGTGGGTGGCTGAGCGGGCGACCATGGCTATGGCAACTCTAATGACAAGCTCTGAGCCTCGAACGGAGCTCTCACAAGCTCCCGACAGGGGTTGCTGGGGGCCACATCGTGCGGCCTTGTTTTGTGTCCGTTTACGACAAACCCGAGCCAATTTCAACTCCAATGAAAGAGCCCAAGAGTTCAAGCCATTGCCCATTCCTTATTCCTCAGGCCAACTCAAAAAGCTTGTTTTTTCTTTGCTTTCCCCTGGCATCAACTGGGAAATGTTCCGCATACGAATGCATACTTAATCGCCAATTGACGTTTCCCGTTGTCCGCACCCCCAGATGCTCCCATCGTCATCGTCATCGTCATCGTCCATAATCCCCAATTATCATCAACGGGGCTCTCTCTCTCTCTCTCTGCCTCTCTGCCTCTCTGCCATGGAAGATTCCTCACCCCCACACTCCAGCCCTGTCCCCGAAATACATAGTATAGACGTACGAGGCATGCTGGCTGAGCTCTGCCTGCCTGGGATAACGATGCCGCGCGCTTCATTCTCCATCGCAACACGCAGGGAACCCTGGAACAAGATCAAGCACTTGCAGCGGTGCCCTAGGCAACCTTATCGATAACGGTTCGCCTCGCTAATATTTAGCGACATGTCTCCGCCCTGTCTCGGTCAAGTAATCTGAATATCACGCTTACGCATCATCATAATGATCCAGCATAGTAAAGTCATGCCCAACTAGGCTCTTCTCTTCCTATAATCAACCAAGTCGTCGCTCAAACGCCCATCAATCATCACCACCATCACCAAGAGAAACCACATCATCAACTCACAGCCGCGCACCGTCTCCCCTCAAATCTATCCTACTCCACCAGAAAACCGGGACGAACATCTTGGCACTCTCCACCGTACGGTCACTGTGGCTGGTACGTAAACCCAAACCCAGGGGCAGTGTTTTTTTCCCCCTTTGCCTCGCTCTTTGCCCTGTCTTGGCAATCGAATCGCTGAAAACCCTGACGCCGATCTCTGTCTGGCCTGTCTGTCACTCCGGCCGTGGCATTGCCCCATTCGTCACTTCACCCTCAGCCATGTCATTCTTCATCCATGGTTGGCCTAGCACCTCACTGCCCCCCCGTTGCTACCAGGCCGCCGGATGCTCGGGGAATGCATTTCATTTTTGTCTTTGCTCGCGTCTCTAATAAAACGTCCCTGGCCCGCTCCGCCCGTCCAAACCAAGCTTCCATCTGCACCGCCCTGAAATCGCCAAGACACGGGTGACTGCGTAATCTCCAACCGAATCGCTCTGCAAGAAACGTCCCCTGACCGCCAAGTTTTATTGGGCCACGTGCAGCCTTGAGTCTATTCTCTTGGTCTCCTTACTTCCGTAACTAAACTAGAATAGGGAGCCAATGCACTGGAACAAAGAACGGGGAACAACAACTGCAAAGGGGAAAATACCATCTACTTAGTAGTAGGTGTGCACGAATGTGTAGTGCGGTACGAATAGGTCGGTGATATCTAGTCTCCTTTCTCCTCAAAACGCCTGTGTGGGACAGGCCCATGGAACCCAATAACCTCCTCCGTCTCAAAGTACAAAGCAAACTGCTGTCGAGGTATCGCACCCAAATCCACCCTGTCTATAGTTGTCTATCCCACTTCGTCGTATTACACGTGCTGATACTGACTGCCGATGCCAATCCCCAATGTTGGTTAAGAATGCTGCTATGAAGGCTGATGACGAGTTTCCAAATCAGGATGCAATCTTCGGCCTTTGACGACAGTCCCCGCTCACTCGCACTGCGGAACGGCTCAAGTCTCATGCTTGAACTTGTCGCCGCACCACATACTAGCAATGTCGCTCTCGGCGCTCAGATGCTACCCAAAGCTATGGTTAATCGTCAGCGTAGTTCGTTTGGAGGGGTATCCACACCCTCATGTAATGTTGCGCGTTCTGACTCACCTGCCGCGTATGTCATGTACCATGTCAGTGACGCTCCACCGTCGATGTTGGTTTTCTTGAAAGATGACGAGGTGAAATAGTTCCAGGCCTTCTGAGGGTCGACCGTCGCGTAGTTGGCATAGATAATGCTCTTCCACGCATTATCAATGGCATCGATTCGGCCACTGCTGAAGTACGCATTCCACTCCTGCGTCACGAACGTGGTCGACCGTGTGTATGCCGTAGGCGCGAGGATCGGGATCATGTGAATGCCCTGGATCGCTTCAATGTCGCCGCTGAAGAATGTTGTGTGATCTATCTTGTTCTCAAAAACAATGCCAGCGGCCTTGTTTCCGATGAAACTGCTAGGTTGAGCCGTGTTGTCGTTAGTGTAAAGGTAAGCCTCCTTCAGACTGCGAGCCTGAACTGCAAGTTGCAGATTCGCTCTGTCGTGTTCCATTGTCAGAACCGCACTCTCAAATTCAACTTGTTCCTGGTGGAGAAACTTACCGTGCAATCATGTCGGCATCCTTAATGACCTGACCCCAAATCTTGACAGCGTAGCTCGCCAGGACGTCTTCAGAGCTGGACTCTTGGTTCTACAAGCTAATTAGCACGTGCAACTGGAGACTACATCTCCAAACTGAAACTCACCTTGCCGTCCCACGAGGAAAACAATCCATGGGCCCAGCTGTGGCCATGGTACCAGTCGAAGTTTCGGTAAGCCGGAAAGTAGGGATCGGATGAGCTCGGGTTCGAGATATCTCGAATGAGGGAGTGGACGTATTCCTTGTTCTGGGCAAGCCAAGTCTTGTCGAGATAAGCGATGTATGCTGCCGCCAAAATGTGATAGCCATAATGAAAATGATGATCGTTGTAATATGTGTTGCCAAAGTCCAGGCCCGAGTCCCCGGTCGCATAGGTCGCAGATGAGACCACTCCACCCCAAGCACCTAACATTGTCAGTGTATGTTCAGAGTCTTTGTTAGCAGAGCGTGTTACTTACTCTCGTAGACCAGAGGATACTTCTGCTTGTTGGTGACAAAAGTGCTGAAGGCCGCTTTGAGCTTCGTTAAGCCAGCCTGTGCCAGAGCCTTCTCTCCAAGCATGTCATTGAGAACATAGACGATTTGACCGAATTTGGCAAGGGCCTGAAACACATTAATCGCCTTTCCCTAGAATTGGAACAGCCACAATAACTCACCTTTCCACTGAAATACATAGAATCAGTGGTCGACTGCGCAGCCATGTCCTCGGAAATTTCGACCTGGGCCACAGCTTTGATGGCAGCCTTGGCCTTGGCACTAAGCTTCTTGAGAGGCCCCTTGGTAGCATCCCAAGGGTCCAATCCCATGTTGGTGGGCATAGTTGGTTCAATCATAGTCCAGAGGGACCCCAGGACCAGCGTGGCTTTGCCCTTGGTGGTTGTCTGCAGCTTGAGGGCCTTTGTGCGGCGAGTGCTGTCTGCATCGAAGGTCTCGAGATGGTGCGGGAGCGCGTACATGTAGATGTTTCCGGTCTTGTGGCCAGCTCGGACGAACTTGAAGTTGTAGGTGCCCTTCGTTCCGGAAACAGAGCCAGTGAGTAGGACGGCAGTAGGATAGATGCCACAGCCGTCATCAAGCAGCGCCTCGGAACCAGCCGTAAGGGGATCCTTGGTGACCTGGACAGTGCCATAAAATGCCTTGCTGGCTAGAGCCAACCCGTTGTTGGTAATCTGGAGGTCCAGATCATCGCCCTTGGTCTTGTACGCATACAAGCGCCAAGTGGTGCCGTCCTCCAGGAGAAAGTTATATTTGACGACGTTGCTCTTCGGGTTCTTCGTCACTCGAGTCATACTTCTGAAGTAGACGGCGGACTGAATCTGCGGCGTCGCGCCATTGAATATGGCGGTAATATAGGGCATGCCCTGAACAATGGGGAACTGGATGGCGGGAGCGGAGCTGCTGTCCTTCTGGAGATTGACTCTGGCCGAGAACTGGGTGATGGCGTCGGTGCGGAGGACTGTCTTAGAGCCCAGCTCCTTGGCGGAGATGATCATGGACTGGATGCCGATGGGGTTGATGTAGTATGACTTTGCGTTGTTATACTTGACGTCGCCAAACACGCGCTGGCTCTCCTCGATATGAGAGATGGCGAGACCCCAGCTGGCGGATGGACCCTGTCCGGCTAGCCAAGAAACGGAATATGGGAAAGTAAATGTTGGGCTTGTCTGATCGCTGAGGAAAAAGTTTGAGTAGAATTTGTTGGTCTGAAGAGGTCCAGTCTTGGTGATTCCCAACCGGGGAACTGGGTGATCAGATCGCTTAGAAATAACGGAGGGAGGAGCGCTCGTGCCGATGGGGGTCGCAAAGATGTCGGCGGCAGCCCTCTTAGCCAGTCCTTTGTCCGGGTTAACGGCCATCTTGATCATGAAGTTGCCACTTTCTTCGGCTCTCTTTGCCTCGGAAAGAGTTGCAGAAGCTTTTAAAAGGTATGTCGGCTCGGGAATGGAGCTGGTGAGAAGAGGGCCCTGCTTCTTTTCGCCAGACGCGTCGACTTTGGTGATAATGAGACCGGTGGTATGAGGCTCAACGTCGGATAGGGAGGGTAGAACCTGAACCTCGCCAGTCTTGATGGCAGTGGTACTAACACTAACCGTCTCGGTGACAGGAATGATATCTTCTTGGGCGTAAGAAGTCAAGTAATCGGACTGCTCAGCGGCGCCACGTTTGTACTGAGCGTGGGAACCTTTATCAAGGCCCAGGTTTGGGTCAGCGGCACCGGGGATAGTCAAGCCTTGAGCCTGGGTTAGCCAAAAAAGCCATACTGGAAGAGAGTGTGACTTCATGATGGAGAAGGCAGGTGAGGCTCTCCAGGTTGAGAACTTGCAACTTCAAAGAAACTGACAAGAACTCTCATGAAGATTTCCACGGGAAGGATAGGGGAATCCATTGCTCAAATAGTTTGACCCGGGGGTCAGGCTCTAGACTATGGCATTCAGAGCCGCCGTTCCACTAGTTCCAGGGCCACGCACTGATGAGGCTAGGGGGGTTGCGGCGTTTCGAGAAATGAAGGCGTCTCGCGGTGCGGGAGGGACTGCATGCTTCCTTACCTGGCTAGCCTTGATTCGAGACTTGGAGGCTCCAAAACTGCAGCACTAACACCAAAAGCAAAAGCAATAACTCCAGGTCCACAGAGATGCGCGACTAGGATGGCACCGATGCGAATTCACAGGCCTAGGGCGAGGGAGGAAGGGATTGGCTGGATTCAAGGAATGTTGGCGATGGTGTGAAGCAGAGACAAGGGTTGGGGGCCGTGGTCCCGTTGCGAGGTCCCGTTATGTGATCCGGTGCCTTGTTAGTCCGTGCGACATCGTGGTCAGTAGAGTGGTAGGTGCAGTAACTATCACTACCAGAAAGAGCGAACGGAGGGGGCGTTCAGCCTCAATCATGGAGCGCAACTTCCACATTCCAGGAAGCGTCAGAGATACGTTAGTGGTTACCAAGTATATGATAGGGAAAAGACGCGACGTCAAAAAGGGAACAAGCCTTGCAAGCCGCCTTGCAAGCCTCAATAATCTCAGGGCCCCGAATGCCTGGAGTTGGCGTTAGATCCATTCTAGACGCAGGCTGAACACTAGCTCCCGGGACTATTGAATCCGCCTACCGACCGATGGCGTCTCTTTCTGCAGATTGGTTTTGAGCCAGGGGCGATTACGCAAATTGCATTGCCAGTTTGCTGCAGATTAGCGAATTGGACAGGAGAATCTCGCCTCTGCGAATCATTCGAGACTCGCCGGTTACGCTTGGCATTAGAGTCACTGTATCGACGACGTTTTCCGGTCCGATAAGGGAGAAGTATTCTGTTGTTCTCTTCCTCACTCGACCTCCTTTTGCGCTCTGATGAGCCGTTCATGCCAAGTTCTTCAAGACATTTGACTCGAGCGATAGTCATGAGCGATAGTCAGGTTGTCCATGTCTCGCTTTCTCTCCGTCGCTGTCTCTCCCAACCCCTGGTTTCTCGACATCACCTGCGCAGCAGCTCAGCGGCACAGGTCCATGGTGATTTAAGACAATACTACGTAGCTTCACTTGACCAGCCTGCGTGGCCAATGTCTTCGAAAAAGTCCAAGAACTCGCGAATGCGGCAACTTCGCCACTGGGATGTCATGTGGGAAGACTGTGACGCAGAATCCATCACGTTGAATGGGAATAGCATTCCAGAAGATGGCACAATGGGCCCCTGTCGTGATGGTGGGTGGTTGAACAATCGACTTTGTCATGTTACGCGTCCCCCAAGTCTAGACCTATCCACACCACGCCGCTATTGAGTGCTAGCCCATCTCCCAAGACTCCAAGTCACAATCCCAGTGCATCATACTTGCCAGCGCTGCCGTGTTGAAGAATCTGCCTCAGATCAAGACTTGTCTTGTTGCTTGGCTGCTTATCGCTGCTGGCCTTGGATTGCGCGGGTGGCCGCTTCACCGACTGTTCTGAGATGACCCGCCCTTCAATCATCTCCTTGAGCCGCTTCCGCTTCCTCTCGGCCTTTTCTTCGCTCTGCTCAGCCTCCTGGCGACACCTGCGGATATCTCTCTTCCGAAGCACCCAGGGTTTATCGAGGACCTCTGTGCGGAGCTTGGCTCTTTTCTCCCAGAGCGCAACCTCTTGTGCAGTGCTTCTTAAGGTGGCTATCTTCTCGACGTTAATCTGCTTCTCATCCCTAAAAATGGATACTCCTCCTTTGACGTCGACGACGCTTCCAACTCGAATGTCCTCATAGGGCGTCGAGGTTGGGGGCGGATCAATTTCCGCTGCCTTCTTGTCAGGTTTGCTTTCCTCCTTTTTCGCAATATCCTTCTTTACGGGTGCTGGAGCTCCAATGGTGCATTCGATGCACGCGCCACTGCTGTCATCCACGGTGTAGATACGTCGACCAGCATACTCGTCGATCGCAACGACCACCCCAACGATCCGGATCCATTTTATGGGTAGGTTCTTGTAAAAATAAAAGTTCTCCCCTGCATACCGATAAGTAATTTCATCCAACAATCATCTAGAATGATGTTACCTTCGAAGCCTGAATGTTGCTCCAGGTCGTGCACAAGAGCAGCGTGCAAGAGGCACCAGGTATTCACGGTTGGCGCGAGGTGGAAGCAGTACCGCGGGTAGATTTGGGGCTTGGATGGGTCGGCCATGGCATCTTCATCGCGGGATTCCTTTCCTTGGTCGCTTGTCCATTATTGAACCATGTCTATCCATGCGTCGGCGGGATGTCGTTGTTGTTATGTGCGACGGTAAACTCGTCGCGCCTCGTCGTGAAGGAAGAACAATGACAACAGTGAGCCAGGTTAATCGCGGCAGAATTTCTAGGCGCTGGGCCACCCGCGCTGGGCCACCCGCGCTGGGCCACCCCGCATCGCAAGCCAGCCATGTAAGGCACCTCTGGTGTTCGTGCAACACGACGGAGATGAGGTCATTCGACAACTAAGTATCCGAATAGCTCAATGTAGCGAGACGCATGGAATGGCACTTCTTGGTTTCCTTAGATACTGTTTTAAAATAACTAACCTTTGTCGCCCGCCTATTATCCCTAAAACGATGCAATCATGGCCTATACTCCTAGCTCCTTGTTGGACCCTGGCCATTCCTAGTACCAATTCCACAGCTCAAGCTTAACGTTTCGATCTCTTAGAACTCCTGAGTCGCGACGCAGCCTTTTGAAATGCCTCCTCAGATGGCTCATCCTCAACAGCTCGCTTCTTACCCTTCTTGCTCTTGCTCTCCTTGGCGCCGTACTTTTCCGTCAAGTGGTCCAGAAAGCTTTCTGAACGATCTTGCTGTCGTTTTTGGATCAGCGCCGCTAGATCGTCTTCAGAGCTCCCCTTGCCCTTGTTCTTCTTCTTCTTATTTTCGCTAAATAGCTCATCGTGAACTCCCAACTCCTTCGCGTAGTCCTCCGCTTCTGCCGCCTCGGCTCGAGCCTTTTTAACCCTTGTCTCCCGTCGCTTCTTCGACTCACGAGTGTACGCTGGGAATCGAGGAACGTCGTTGCTTTCAATAGCAGCCTCAATGATTTCGCGGAATCGCTCGTCGTCCTCCAGCACGTCACTCAGCATCACTTGCTCGTACACTAGATCCATATCACCCTCGCATTGTTCGTATGCAATGAGGATGTCATCCTTCTCCTCATCTGAGCCCTTGTACTTCTTGGCAAATTTCTGAATCGCGTCTTCAGATACCGAGTTTTTGTATTGTTCGCGATAGTAGTCGCTCCAGTTGAAACCCTCAGAGTCCACAATCGACTCGGCTGTAGAACCGGTAGTGTCGTAGCGCTTTCGTCGGGCTGGGTCTGAAAGGATAGCGTAGGCAAATGCGATCGATTGGAACTTCTCGTTTGCCTTCTCCTTCTGCTTTTCGGGGACCTTGTCTTTTCAAAAAGGAACCTTTATCAGTACATCGATCCCAAACTGATTGGTGAGAGAGGACACTAACCAGGGTGATTCTTGAGTGCGGCTTTCCGATACGCGGATTTGACCTGGTCGGCAGTCGCAGTCCGCTCAAGATCGAGGACCTCGTACGGGTCAATGGTTGGGGGTTCGTCTTCTACTGCATCTTCGTAGTCTGACATTTTGGCTGTTGTTGTCGTTCTTGTTTAGGGGAGATGTTGAAAGTTGAAGGGTCAGAATGGCACTTCTCAGATACGCGTTGCGACACGCGCCTGTGGAGATTTGTGGGTCCAGGGCTTAAGTGGCTCGGGAATCGGAGTTCGCAACCGCCGACGACATGACGAGGGCATTCCACAAAGTCCATAGTCCATCCCATGAACAGCACCAACACGCTCAAAGACCGGCCCAAAAACATTTCAGTATTGTTTCTTCTCTTCAACCATGACCTCATTAGTACCTGGGGACCATAAGGCGGCCATGCAACGCGCCCTGAGCTTAGCCAACAAGTCTCCTCCAAAACCCACCAACTTCCGCGTGGGGGCACTCATCGTCAGGCTCAGCGACAACACCATTATCGCCGAGGGTTATACCCTTGAACTTCCTGGAAACACACATGCCGAGGAATGCTGCCTTCTGAAATTGGCCGAGGAGCAAGGCACATCAGAAGAGGGTCTCGCCAATGCTATGAAAGGCCCTCATGCCCTTTACACCACTGTCGAACCGTGCTTCAAACGCCTCAGTGGCAAGCTGCCTTGCGTGGAGAGAGTTTTGCGGCAGAGCTCATGGATCACCAGTGTCTATGTTGGTGTTCAGGAACCAGAGATCTTCGTTGGTCAGAACACGGGCATCCAAATGCTCAAGGCTGCAGGTATCGCAGTCCAACACGTCAGCGGACTCGAAGAAGAGATTCTCAAAGTTGCAACTGCAGGGCACATCTCTGCATGAGGCTCTTTGAGTGATGACTTGCGAATTGTCCACAGTCCCAACTATGTCCACGACAGGCTTTTGATGGCTCAGATTCGTGGAAGACGTCTCCAGGCTGCATATCGGGTCACTCTAGTCTCTCCAGCTGCATTGCTTCGTGACCATCCTGATGACACTAAAGTTAGTTTTCTTTGTCTACTTCGTCGGAGCCTACACAGCGTTAAATTCTTATTAGTAGTTCAAAGCTCCTGTCAAGATTATGGAATGGAAACACAAAGCAAATAGATGCGCGACACCAAATTACATGAGATGAACTCCGCAGGTAGAAAAAGTATTTTGGAGCTCGACAAAAGTCTGTTCCCAATGAATTGACATTTTCACCTGCACCAATCTATTTCAGACTAGGTAGGTATTTCCTCCATATCGTTCTATGCAACGCTGTGTGCTCTCTCTTTGCAGTGATTGCATAGGATTCCCTGGCCGTTGATGTTGAGCCTTCGGTACTCCCAGGTAACATCCAAGCCGTGATGAGCCACCACTGTCACGACCTTTTTTTTGTGTTCGTCTGCCCAAAACATGATTCCTGAAGAGATGAGGAACTCGCCCTGGCTGCACATTTCGTCGATCTCATTGATGTAATACTGCCAGCCGTGACCGAGCCGAGTCATGGCAACACCAGCCTCCTTCGTCCAGTCTATAAAATCACGACGATTCTCGCACCTGCTGTCTTTGCAGGCACAGTATGTACGAACGCCTCTGACTTTGCACATATTTGTTGTGATTCCGATATCCGAAGTGACCCAGTGCGTATAATTTGTGTTGGTGTCGTTCCTCGGGTAGGTTGTTCGATCTCCAGCTGCACAGTTAACGTCAGTGCTTCGGTGCTGTCTTGATAGGTTGTTTCTATTGGACCTCATGGATGCTTCCTGAACAGCTGAGGTCCAAGTGCTAGTATATATTATCGTCTGCGAGTCGTGATTCGAGTCCGGAGCAACTAGAAAAGGAAATTATATCGGGCCTACAGTGAGACGAGACCTCGCCATTAGACTGCTCCATTGTTGATCACCGATGGATCTTGCGAAGAGGTGGAAGTGCTGATGTACTGCTATTAAATCCTCAGGATGTTCTGCGCACATCGATGTAGCACTTATGGATTTCGGAAGTTTGTGATGATGTTGCACAATTTGCGGTGTAAGCGGCCCGACGTTCAGCTAGTAGTCATCCGCGACTTAGAAAGTAGTTGTTGGGATTCTTCTAGCCTTTTGTTTTAGCACGCACAATTTAGCTTAGATTGTCAAGTGAGCGTCTTGACATTATAAGTAGTTTGCACATTCGACGCAGAGGTTCAGAAAACAGTAGCTCGATTCCTCGTGTTTCTTGATAATTGCTATTGCTCTTTTCACATCGCCATAACCACATTCCCAAATCACCTCAAATGGACATGTTGCTCTTCTGCAAGCAAACAACCACTAAAATGTCTGACTCATGTTACTAGCTTGGACTTTTAGGCTTGGTAATGATCGTTGCTAGTTACGCGACGCGGTCTACGGGATGTGTGAAAGTGAATGAGTTAACAGCTGGAGAAGAAACAGATATGCACGAATAATCAACAAGTCTGTTTACGCTTGCCTTCTTAATCAGAGGCTACAGAATTGAAGACTTTCGAACAACTAATAGGATTCCAGCACGGCCATCAACTTTCCATCTCATTCAATTTGAACGTAGAACCTCGACTAGAACATATTCATTACACGACGCTCGGCGTTCCGTCTGTTGCTATTCGGGCAAGTGACCCGACAGTCGGAACAGAGGTCCACCGGAATCAAGAGTGTGTGCCATGCAAAGTGTATACAGCTCGGCTTCAAATACCGATTGAGAACCTGCTCCGGAGGCCCGTTGGCAATCCACCACTCGCAGATTTCCCACGTCAGGGGGTCAATCTCGACTTGAGCCACATGTCCAAAGATAATATTCCTATGAGGAATTATGCCCTTCTTTGGGCATGTGAGACTGCGACAGGGGCAGACGTAAAAGCCCCTTTGACCAGTGCACATGATGATTAGGCAAGGCGGCTTAGTGAATATGGGTGCGCGCGTTTGCTGTCCGTGTCACTGTCGGCGTGACTCTCCAGTCAAGAGATGCTATAGAAAGATGCCAGAGAATACTGGAGGCCTTTGTTTGTCGTGGCTAAACGTAGCGAGATAGCACGGTTGTGTTGGTCGTACGGTATATAACATAATCCCACAGTGATTATCGATGGATAGTGAGCTTATAATGAAGGAACTACGCAACAAAGAGCGAGTGCGTGTGAAGAAGAATGAGAAGCTGGCAGGGTATCATTGTAAAGGCATCAAAGAAGTTATAAAGAATTCTTTTTTCTACGGGAAAGCTCGTTTGTTTCATGTCGGAAACCGTATTTGATGATATCCAACTGGTTATCCGTGAAATGATCCCTTCGTGATGCTTCGATTAGAGACACTAACATGTTGCGGGTCTGTCAGGGTGGAACTAAAACATTCCCGACTCAATGTCAGCAAGGGATGTCGAGACTCCCGAAACATGGAAGAGGCAAATAAGGTACTGAGTGTCTATTTGAAACAATGATTGCTCGGCTGGGCAAACTCTGTTGGCGGGAGTCGGTTGTGCCAGACAGCTTGTGCGAGGCCACATGTAGAAAGCCTCTAGTCGCTTAATGCTTACCGATTCTTGTGTCTCCCGATCGTTACCAACAAGCAAGGAGAGGCGATGTTTTGTTTGAAGGATGCCGTCTTCGGCTGGGGTTTGTTGTAAAAGTTGGGATGACCCTACAGTCTCTCACAATTGCTGTGGCACCAAACCTGGAATGGCAAACGGGCCACTCGGTTCAGATGAAGAAAGGCGACTTCCACTCCTTCGAGAATTCATGACTTATTTTAGTCAAGTTGGACAGATGTGAGTCCCATCGCTCGGCTTGCTATGTATTTCGTAGAGGATAAGTTACTGAGCGCGAGGTACAACTTACTTTCGGACTTCAGGGCCTGATTTTGCATCTAACCAGGCCGTGTTGTGCAAGGCAACTGTACCGACGCCGCCCGAGCTTACGCGCTCCATCTCTGCCAATCAAGCGACATTTTCTTCTCTCAGGGACTACGGATACTTGCCCACCAGCGATACGTTTCCCGCGCCGGGTTCATGTTTCAGGCGGGCCGAGCGGCGCCGTTCCGGACAACAAGCCCCCACTCAGGAAGAAGCAAACATAGGACGCGAACGATGAAAACGTGAGATGAGCGCACGCACTCAGGCAGTGGCATGACCAGCTACAGTGACAAGAATCCCAGTAGAAGCAATTCATCAATCGCGTTGCAATCGTAAGAAAACCTCACTAGAACTTGTCTCATGGGAGTGCGGGGTTAACAGCCAGGCTAGTTAGTAGTACATACCTTATTTACGATGAAATCACTAGCATCCGCGCGTGGAAGTTGAGGTGTTGCTACTTGTTAGCCAGATCAGCGACCGCAAATGGCGTAGTTGGGCCGTCATCGAGCTGCGGGAGGCCTACCTTGCCGTGCTCGGATCAACACGCGGACCGAAGTGGCGATTCAATTAACAAGGCTGGGAACTTCATTCCAGGTCTATTTCGCACTCGAACTCGTTAATTCTACTGATTCCCAAGCCACGCATCTCCAACGTGATCTGTGCCGATAGTCCGTCCACCCGTGTCGGCCAGATACCTTACCCAACTACGCTACCCGACCAGGCCTATGCACACACGGCCTCTATCAATCCACTCAGAAGACGCCAACTCGTCGTCTTCCTCTTCGCTGTTTGCCTGCAGTGCTCATGAACCGCGCATCTGCGGCTGCGCGTACTTGCCCGCAGTATTAACGTAATTACGGCTTTGATTCACAGCTGCTCACACCGCTCTACATTCACCTCTCGTCACCTCTCGTCACCTCACCACCCCAGCTCCATCTCTCCAATCTCTTCCATCTCTTCTTTCTAACTCTTTCTCGTTCATTCAGCACTTAATCGGTGCTATTTCCTCAACTCAACCAGTGCCGGTTCCACAACTTCTCGATACTGTTTTTTTTTTTTTTTATATAGTCACTGCATTGCCACCAAATACAACAGCCCCAACCCGGCGTAACCATGGCCGATAAGGACGACCGTGGCGGCCGAGGAGGTCGAGGGGGTCGGGGACGCGGAGGACGCGGTGGTCCTGGCGGCCCTCAAGACAATAGAGGCGGCAGAGGAGGTGGACGAGGAGGTGGTCCTTCTGACCCTCAGCGGGGAGGAAGAGGTGGCGGACGTGGCGGTGGCCGCGGAGATGGCGGTGACACTGGCGGCTTTCGAGGAGGTTTCAGCGGTCCCAGCCGTGGAGGCTCCGATCGCGGGCGAGGAGGGTTTGATCGTGGACGGGGAGGTTTTGATCGCGGCCGTGGAGGCTATGACCGTGGACGTGGCGGCTTTGACCGCGGACGTGGAGGCTTCGATCGTGGACGGGGTGGAAGAGGTGGTGGTCGTGGAGGAGGTTATGCCGGCGATGTTCCTGAGAAGCCTGTCTTCACGTAAGTTATCCTAGGTCTCACGAGGCTTATCGTTCGACACCACTAACTTCCACAGCCTCGACGGCACTGTTCCTCAGCCGGATCACGCAGTTACTCAGCTTGAGACGCAGATCGTGAGCCAGCAGACAACCTCGATGACCCAGTTGGTTTCCCAGATGAGCAAGCTCAAGGTTCAGGCTAAGGGCAACACCGCTGCCCTTTCTCAGGAACAGTTCCCTTCTCGCCCTGCCTATGGGTCGCGTGGTACTGAGGTCGTCCTTTGGGCGAACTACTTCCGTGTCGTCACCAATCTTGGTGTCCTTTACAAGTACACGATGGATGTTACTCAAACCGTGACTGAGGATAAGGAAGCAGCAAAACCCAAGGGGAAAGGCAAGCCTAAGGGGCCGCCCAAACCCGCGGGGTCAGCAAAACCACAGTCCAAAGAGGTCAAGGGTCGCAAGCTCTACTTTGTGATCCGCGAGGCCCTCTCAGAGCTGTCCAAAAAGGATAAATCCTTAGTTCTGGCCACTGAGTTCAAGTCCCAGCTGGTTTCTCTTAAAGAAATTGACTTTGAAAGCAATCCGCTTCAGTTGACGCTTCCCTCGCAAGGCAACCCCGAGAAGCTTGAGACTTTCCAGGTCACCTTCCACGGACCTACCGAGACACGAGTTGACGATATGATGAAGTATCTTACCTCGAGCACTCCCGACGCTGAAGATCATGCTCTCCCTCGTTACCCAGACGTTGTTGATGCTTTCAACGTCCTCTTCGGGTATGGACCTAGATCGAAGGTTGATGAAATCAGCGCTGTTGGAAGCTCTCGATTCTTCTCCTTCAAGAACGGCGGCATTACCACTCCTCTTTATGCAGATGGACGAACTTTGCAAGCCGCCCGTGGATTTTTCCAATCGGTTCGCCTCGGCACAGGCCGACTGCTTCTCAACGTCAACGTTACCCATGGCATCTTCAGACTCTCCGGCAAGGTCGATGAGATTTTCGAAAACCTCGGCGTCAGGGCGGTTCCGAAAACTAACCGTCCTGGTATGAAGAATCTGCGACTCATCTCCAAATTCCTCCCCAAGTCGCGTGTCTGGGTCAACATGACCGTAGCGAATGGAAAGCAGGTCCGCAGGCAGAAGGCCATTCATAGCCTTGCAACAGCATCTGAAGTTCGTCGATCGAAGGGACAGAATCTCCCTCGCTTTGATCCCAACTACGAGTTTATCGGACCTCGTAATGTCCAATTCTGGATGGAGGTAGAGGGCCAGGAGGGCCGATGGATTTCGGTGTTTGACTACTACCAGCAGAGTAAGTTGACGGTTTCTTAAGAGTGTTAAAATACTAACGTATCACTAGAATATCATGTCACGTTGAAGGACTACCCTCTACTCAACATGGGGAGTTCTGACAAGCCGACGTACGTTCCAGCTGAGTTTGTTGAGATCCAGCAAGGGCAGTCAGTTAAGGCTAAGTTGATGCCGCGAGAGACCACTGAAATGGTCAACTTTGCATGTCGATCTCCCTACGCCAATGCCTTCTCCATCACAAACGATGGACGCGGAGCTCTGGGACTCGACGATGAGTCACTTGTATGGATTTCAACTCACTGCTTGATGATAACTAGCCAGGCTAACCTTACTAGGACCGCTTTGGCATTTCTGTCGATAAGCACCTGTTAACGGTGAAGGGACGGGTTCTTACCAGCCCAGGGATTACTTACATGGAGAAGAAAGCCGCTAAGCCGCTCCACGTGCGCCCTCGCGACGCCTCTTGGAACATGAAAGACGTGAAAGTCATCAAACCTGGAGCCATGATCGAGCGCTGGTCATTCGTGAACATCATTGACCGCGGACAACCAGTCGGTCGCGACGTTGTTGACAAGTTTGCCAAGTTCATGAGCGACATGGGCATCAGAATTAAAACCTCCATGGTGCCGCCTCCCACTGAGGGCATGTACGCGGGCGCCGCTATGACCGGTGAGCTCGAGGAATACTTCACATGGGCCAAGCAGAATGGCATCACGTTCATCCTCTTCATCCTCGCCAGCATGGACGCAGACGTGTATGGCAAGATCAAAACCCTTGGAGACTGCACATTTGGTATCCACACCAGCTGTGTGCAGGGCAACTTCAAGAAGTTTGGCGGCGGTAGCCCGGGATACTTTGCCAACGTTGCCCTCAAGTGGAACCTCAAGGCTGGAGGTGTCAACCACAAGCTCCGCGACGACCTCGACCTGCTGAAGCAGGGCAAGACCATCGTGGTGGGCTACGATGTTACGCACCCGACCAATATGCCCACTGGCAAGAGCGACGAGGTGCCGAGTTTGGTTGGGCTGGTTTCCAGCATCGACCGCGACATGGGCCAGTGGCCTTCAATCTCATGGGAGCAAACCTCCAAGCAGGAGATGCTGGGATCGCAACTGACCGATGCCTTCAAGTCGCGACTGGAGTTATGGCAGAAACACAACAACGGGCAGCTCCCGGAGAACATTGTCATCTTCCGCGACGGAGTCTCCGAGGGCCAGTTTGGTCAGGTCCTCGAGAAGGAGCTTCCTTTGATCAGGGCTGCCTGCGACACCAAGTACTCCGCCAAATCGCAGCCCGGGTTCACCATCGTCGTCTCCGTGAAGCGTCACCAGACCCGGTTCTATCCCACCACCGAAAACAATCTGCCCAGGCACCAGAACATCCAAAACGGCACTGTCGTCGACCGCGGCGTCACACAGGCTCGCTACTGGGACTTCTTCCTGACAGCCCACGCAGCCATCAAGGGCACAGCCCGTCCCGCACACTACACAGTGCTCCTCGATGAGATCTTCCGGCCCAAGTACAAGGCTGAGGCAGCTAACGAGCTCGAGAAGTTCACACACGAAATGTGCTACCTGTTCGGTCGGGCTACTAAGGCCGTGAGCATTTGCCCGCCGGCCTACTACGCAGACATCGTCTGCACGCGGGCTCGAGTACATCGCCCTGAGTTCTTCGACGTCAGCGACGTGGAGAGCGTCATGACAGGAGGCGGTGCATCGAGTGTCGGCGGTGGCGGCAAGCAGGTTCATGAGAATCTGCGCGACTCGATGTACTACATCTAAATTCAACTCGAGACTGGAGGGTTGACTGACGATGTTACTATTGGAACATCTTTCGTGATATACTTGGCAACAACGGCTCTTTGATGATATTGCTTCTGGGAGTCAACCTTATTTACAACATTAGCTTGGTTGTGATCTTGCGACTGAGGATCAACTTTTTTGGACATTTACGACGATGACTTGGCTAACGATATTGCTGTCAAAAAACGACTTCAATTGCTTGGAATGCGATAATGGCTTGATGAAAATTGACAATAATTACTGACCGCCGAGGGATCGGGACTGCTAGCTGCACTAGACGACTTTCTCTATATCATCTTGATACCTATGGCATCGTAAAACACATGTTTGAGCCCGCACTTAGATCTTTGCCTTGCTCTGCGCCGCTCTCCTCTTAGGTTTATCCACGTGCTTATTCCACTCTTCTGAAATGGTGTTCTTCTCAGCCGCCGGCCGCCGCGTCCACTCCTCGTACTTGCGCTCTGAGTCCCACCACCTCTCTAACTCAGCCTTGATCCACTCAGCAGCCGCTTGTGCACAGAACTTGGGGTTCTCCATGGGTATGAGGTGACCGTATTCGTCGCCAACGACCTTCTTTACGCGGCCAGCCTTGGCACCGCCGCTTCCGCCAAGGCCGGAGCCGGTGAGGGTCATCTTCTCTTCCTGAAGCTCGATTGGGGAGATGTCACTTTTGCCGCCGAAGACGTAGAGCACGCTGGGTCGAACGTTCGGGAGCTTGTCGACGGTGTAGGCGCCCTCGGGTCGGTAGAGCGGGTATGTCGGCCACTTATGGTTAAGGCTCGGGTTCAGATCCGGGGTAAGCTCTGGATGTATGAGGGTCTTGCCCTGAGCATCGTATGCATCCCAGCTCGGTCGGAGGAAGGTGAATACCTCTTGATGCTTTGTAGTGGTCAAGGTGACGGCGTCTTGACCCGATACGTTCCTGATACCGAAGTTCACCCACCGTTCGAGCACTCGGGGATCCCAGGACTGATAGAAGGGGCTCCGTTTAAAAGAGGCTGCGGCTTCCTTGAGGGACGGCCAGACCTCCCGGCGGTGCATGCTGCTGGCGGCAGGGCCCGTTAATTTGTTAGAAGGGGTAGATGCGTAGCGAGAAATGACAGGGTCAAGCAGGACGAGAGAAGTCAAGAGTCGCGGGTGGAGAAGCGAGACATTGGTGAGAGCGTTGGCGCCGAAGGAGTGGCCCATAGCCATGATGGGAGGTGGAGGGCGGACGGTGTTGATCATGTGGAGGATATCCCGGGCGTAGTCCAGCCATCCCGCTGGAGAAAAAAGGCATTAGCAAGGGTCTTGAGGAATGGGTGAGTGTTTGGGGAGACGTTACGATCGTTTCCAAGGGCATCTTGGTTGAGGACACCGCTGTGGCCTTGCCAAGCCGCGTCAGCGATCCAGATACTGCGAATACGGACATTGCGAGTCTTGGCTTCGTGGTAGAAGTCCTCCCAGAGAGGTTCATAAAGCTCCTGGGTTCCGACTCAATTAGTCTAGCTCTCTTACAAAGCGATTGGGGCTAGAAGTACCTTGGGAAATCCGTTGGCATGGCCACCGATAATGGTCACGTCGCCCTTCTGCGGGTTGGGATTATCCTTGGGAGTATACTGTTTGACGTGCAGCACCAGTTTCTCATCCTGGGAGTGCGAAGTTGCGCGGGCGTATTCTCGTATATGTGAGGCTTCAATGGTATGCTCCTTGATGTCAAAGACGGCAGACATTATGGCGGACTGTTACTGTGTAGCTCTGCTTATTCTGGTTGGAATATTTATCAGGGAGCGAATTTGGAGATGAAATGGGAACGCGTCTTCAATGATTGCCGGCCGTGGCTTGAGTGACGCTGGGAGTTCCGGCCTCCAACCGCCTCGGCATAAAAAAGAGAGTGGGTGGAGACAGCGGAGATGTGGGGGAGGAGCCTAGGCCTCGGCTGCGGGATGTTGGAACGGGACGTGCATGAATCGTGAATCCTAACACCACTTAGATTCAACGACAACTACAACCTCTTCGACCAACATCACGATAGTCAAAAGAAGAAAAAGCCGTCACGCGGAAAACGACTGCTCCGCGCACGTGATGCTCGCCATGCAATCTAGATCCCCTCAATTAGCCCCGGCCCTACCCTGAAGCACGCTCACCATGGCTCCCAGAGTCATGCTCTTCACGGGCGCGCCTCCAGCTTCATCTCTCAACCCCGAATCGTGCACCGTGGACAGCCTCGATGATGCCTTTGCCGCCTTTCTCGGAATCCACCATGGACAACAGAGGCCGCAGCCATCGTCGGAAGTAGCGTGGCGGTCTCTCCCGCTCACGAGACAGCCGCTGCACACCGGTTTCAGCCAGACCCACGACGTCAGCGACTATCCCTTGCCCGCTAGACCTGAGTTCTTCACCACTGCCGATGTCTCCTTTGACGGAAAGACGCAGTCTTCAGAGAGCGAGGCCGCGAACCAGGTGCTGTCGCAGTTCTACGACCACTCGCTGGCTGTGCACAATACTGTCCCGTCGTCGCAGCTGGAGAGCTTCGACGAGACTTCGATAACGGACACGTCGTTCATGACTGCATCCTCGACAGACCAACCGGGTATCTCCCCCGCCCCTGTACCCTGTCACCTCTCGGACCTGGAGGACATCCCCCCTGCGCATCGGATCCAAGGCTTGCAGCCCCGAACCGTCACGCTCAACCTCATCGTGGGAGTTCTCTCCATTGCGCAACCTCGGACCGTCACCACTCGCTGGGGAAGAGTACTGGCCCTCGTAGAAGTCCTCGTCGGCGATGAGACCAAGTCGGGCTTCGGCGTGACGTTCTGGCTGTCCAGCGACAACGCGACGGAGACCCAGGTGCGCAGCTTGAGGCGTCAGGACGTGATTCTGATGCAGAACGTGGCCCTGCACGTTTTCCGCGGCAAGGTGTATGGACAGAGCCTGCGCAAGGGCATGACCAAGGTGAACCTGTTGTGGAGACGGGACGGCTCGGGCCATTATTCTACACGGGACCTTGCGAAGAGAGGCCAAGCGCATCCTCAGCTAGAGAAGACGAGGGCAGTCAAGGACTGGGTTCTCAGATTTGTGGGAGGTGAACCGATTGCAAAGACAAGAGAAACGCGCAAATCATGGGACAGGCCACCGGATGACACACAATGAACTGACGAAACCACGTCTATTATTGCCAGTATTAAATATTGGATGATATTACAATAACGCAGAGCTCAAAATGCGATGCAAGGTGGAGATAATCCGGGTATCCTCTATATCAAACGCCGCACTTTCCAGAATAGAGCCTACGCCTTCTCAGACGGGGACAGCGGGCTCAGCCCTTCGGTCGTTGCCGTTGATATCCTTCTTGACCGACTTCCACTGCAGGAAGCAGCACGCGATTAAAGCGCACGCGGCACATGCGAGCGAGACGTAAAAGGTGTCTCGCAGGCCGGACATGTAAGCCTCGATGACGGTGTCGAAGGCGTCTTCGCGGCCCATTTTCTTGAGAACTTCGGCGACTTGAGAGGCACCGGAGTTGATGAAAACGCGAGGGTCGATGTCGATGTCGCTGGACTCAATGTGATCGATCATGCCGTTCTGGAAGACGGTCTGGGAAACAGCGATGAAGATGGCGCCGCCAAAAGCCTGGAAGAACTGGACACAGGCGGTGCCGACAGGGACCCATTCCTGGGGAAGGACGGTCTGGACAACAAGCACGCCGACCTGGAAACCCGCGCCAATGCCGAGACCAGCGATGACCTGGTAACCGAACCACTCCCTAAGAGGCGAGTCGACGTCGAGGGTGGTGATCATGCCACAACCGATGGTGTTGAGGACCATGCAGGGGATGATGACGATGCTATAATAGCCGATGGCAGTAATCAGACCTCCCGCGACGATGGAGATGAGGACGGTGGCAAGCAGCAGGGGGAGAATCTTGATGCCGGCCTGGACAGCGCTGACACCCTGGATGGCCTGGAAGTAAAGGGCTATTCGAGTGAAGTTAGTTGCGGTCGTAGAAACCGAGCGGATTGAGGGCTAGACTTACAGAGGTAGTAGATGAGGGGGAAGAAGGCAGCGCCGAAGAACATGGCAAACATCATGGCGGGTAGGACATTGCGGTCCTTGAACAGACGGGGAGGCAGGGTTCCCTGATCACCCTGCCAGAACTGGATGCCGATGAAGACGGCAATCATGGCGCCGAAGCCGACAAAGAGGCCGATGATGCGGGAGTTGCTCCAGGCATAATCAGAACCACCCCACTGGAGGGCGAGCAGGAGACAGATAATGGCGGGGATGAAGATGGCGGCGCCGTACAGATCGAGCTTGCGAACGCGGGACATGAAGGACATGTCCTTGGTGTCGGCAGAGTTGCGGTTGACTTTGACGAAGAAGAAGACGATAACCATAGCGAGGCCACCAATGGGCAGGTTGACATAGAAGCACCAGCGCCAGGTGGCATGTTCAGTGAAGACACCACCGAGGAGAGGACCGGCGACACTGGCAATACCCCACATGCCACCAATGAGGCCGAAGGCGAGAGGTCGCTTCTCAAGAGGCACTTGAGTTGTGTGTAAGCAAAGATGAATAGTGAGCCGATGATGGGAAGGGAGACGAACTGATGAGAGAGAGGATAACGATGGAGCCGGAGAAGAGACCGGCAGTTCCAATCTGAGAAGAAAGTCAGTGAATGAAGCTAGATGAGGGTGAGGACTAGAAAGAACATACACCAGCAATGGCACGGCCGACGATGAAGGCTACAGAAGAGGGCGCGACGGCGGAGACCAAGCTACCGATCTCGAAGATGAAGACAGCGATGAGATATGCGTATTTGACGTTGAAGTACTTGTAGATGGTTCCATACATGGGCTGGAGGGCGGTGGTGGTGAGCAAGTAGGAGGAGCCATACCAACCCTGTTTGATGTGTTAGTCTTTGATTGTGTGTTTGGGCAAGGTAGGTGAGGCATACAATATCTTTGGTGCTTCCATATTCGGCGGTGATGGCACCAAGAGCAGGGGCGATGATGGTCTGGTCCAGGGCAACGAGGAAGATGGCGAGGCACAGGGAGAAGAGAATCAAAACCAGCTTAAGGCCGCCCGGGTAATCGGTGTTCGGGACGGCATCGTGCTGGACGTGCTCCGTGTTCACGTCTTCGGAGCCGGGCTTCGCGTCGGAGGACATGTCGATGCCGGAGCCGACTTCGGTCCTTTCGTCGGAGGAGAGGCGCTCGCTGGGCTTCTCGTCGGCGGCGTTGGCGGCGGCGAGAGACATGACGAGAAGAGAGGAGATGGGCGGTGGGAAAGGGTGTGGGATTCCGTGACGTTGGTTGCCGTGTGGGTGGGATGGTCGACACTTATGTAGAAAGAACCAAGGGGAACGAGCTGGTTGCGATCTAGACTAATCTAGTGGATGATGCAGACAGACGGAATCCAAAAACGGGGCCAGACTCCAAGTTGGGGCTGTCTATTCGTAGACTGGCTCTTGGAGAAGAAGAATGGTGGTTGTCGAGTGGCAATACACAATGGGATGGAGGGATAAGAGGACGGCGAACGGGAAGGCCAAAGTTAAATACAAGTCTGAAGCCATCGTGCTAGCCCGCAAGCCGGACAATGAAAAATGTCCGGAGGTCAAGATCAAGCAAGACAAGACAAGTGCGGCCAGATTCGTTTGCCGTGCCGTTGCTGGTTCGGACTGGACTGGACTGGACTGGACTCTCTCGCTGTTGTTGGCTTGGCTTGGCTTCCTCGCACTTCGCACTTCGCGCTTACTACGAACTACGAGGTGGCCCACCCCCTGATTAATCATTATTTATTGGGACTTTAGGGATTCCTGCACGTAAGAAGGGAACAGTGACGACTCCTTCCAGTACGGCGCTGGGCCAAAGGGGGGGGGGGGGGGGGTGAGAGTACCGGGCCTATCCCTTTGAGTGTCGTAAGGCGACACTTCCGTACCGGGCCCCAAATGAGCCCAGCTAAGCCAGAGATAAAAGCAGTGACCTTAAGCTACTACTGATGTTATAAATTAGCTATAGAAATAGGGATCACTATTGAGTTTAATGTATCTCTATGTTGATCTGAGAAGTACGAGGACTTAG